>PRKT01001476.1:37631-66881 GCA_003671525.1 Saccostrea glomerata
TAGGTCAGATCCAGCATCCGAAGCAAGTCTGGTAGTGTCCATCCCTAGATGCATCATCCATGCAAGTTTGGTCCAAGTATGGCTTATAGTTTCTTAGGAATGGACCTGTTCCAAAAACTTTTACCTGGTCACTCGTCTTGAAAATGTCAGTCAAATCCAGCATCCGAAGCAAGTCTGGTAGTGTTCATCCCTAGATGAACCATAGCTTTCATCAATATCTATCAGCATATGAAGTTTGATGAAAATATCTTGGATAGTTTCTTTGAAACTTAGCTTTGAACAGAGCTAAACACAAAGTGTGACGGAAGGACGGAAGGACGGAAGGACGGAAGGACGGAAGACGGACATGACAAACACTATATGCCCCGGCCATATTCATGGCGGGGCATAAAAAAAGTTCAAATTACGTTTCGTATGTCCTTAATTTCTTTTCAATTCTTAACCGTTTTCAAGATACATGTATCTTAAAATTGTCTTAAAAATATTGTATTGTTTTATGGACTTTGAGATTGAATACTGTTCGTTATCACCTTATCCTTCTATACGAAATCTAAACATTTTTTATCATAAATTCCGGTCATATACATGGGGATTTCAAAGAATATACATCCTCAGGTATCTTGCATAAATGCCTGGTATTATATGTACATCAATTTGGTTAGAGAAAACCTATTGAAGTTGCATTAATTCAATTAAGAGTTCTTGGAAAAAAAATATATTTTACTGATGAACGTCTCGCCTGACCGTGAAACATTAAGTCCTTGATGTAATAAATACATATTCTCTATGTAAAAGTCACTGACCTCTGTGAGTCCATCCCCTGAAAAATGAGCCTTCTTGGCTACACTCTTCTTCTCCAACTTTATCATCAAACTTTTTCTCCATATTGAGCACCAAAATATAGAATGCCCGGGGACTCAGAAAAATCTGGTGTGAGGCATAATAGGCACACTGTCCCGCAAAGTCGACCATGGTAATTTTTTTCTCAGTATCCTCAGAGATGTTTGTGGAAACCCGTAAAATTCCAAGGCTTTCTAAATTTTCTGTAATATTTTGATCTTCTTTGAGATTTCCCTCTACTTTTTCCAAAATTGAAGCAGTCCCTTGACTTTTTTTAGCTTCTCTCTCTGCTGTTTCCACGGACACAACATTATTTTTCCTTTTAAATACCTTTTTGAATCCAGTTTCCGTAGCACCAACCTTTTTTACAAACAAGGTTTCTATGTTAACATAGTCATGCACCACATATTCATTAAAACCTCCTTCAATAGCGGGTCTTGTTTTTATGAACACTGTTTCAATGTTAACATAGTCATGAATCATCTCTTCTGTTTCACCAAGAGAGTCTTCGACATCCTCCGAATCATCAGTATCCAATGTTTCTATTTCACTTGATTCTGAAACATTGTCATGTTGACTTGTTTCATCAAATTTAATCTTAAAACGTTGTTTTTGGTTTGATGAATTCACTATAAAAAATAATGATAGATGATTTTTAAAAGCATGTTTTAAAGCAGAAGATAGTACATAGTTACTAAATATAATAGTATATACGAAATACGAAAATAAAGAGTTTCACTTACATGTGAAGTGTACATGTATTGTGTAATATTGTGAATATCTATTGCAGCGTTACCTCATAAATATATTTATATACCTTTGTTAAATGTAACTGAGGCCACACCAATAAATGTTTTTGTTCGTCTGACCCGCGCACTCGTATTTAAACAAAACTATACTAATAATATTAATTCAAAGTTCCCGCAGCATGGGAATTCTGTTCTGTTTCCTGTTTTATTTCTGCTCTATTTATCGTACTTTCAAATTGTTCACGCCCCGCCAAAAACAACTGTCTACAAAAAGTAATATTTGATTATTTTTATTTAACCGCCAGCCCGCTGGTACTTTTTTCATCAGATGTCCGACAAACAAAATATTAAATTGGTATGGCCTAATTACAGTATCCAGGGTTATTTTTGCCCCGTGTTTTTTCGCCCTTTTTAAACTTGCTTACAATTTTGGCCCGTTTAAAATTTGCCCTGTCACAGTTCTGTTTAAGAATTTAATATACTGTAATCTTTTAATTCGCCCCGTTTTGAATTCGCCAACTTGTGACTAGAGCGAAAGGGGCCAAAATAAAACCGGAGCGAAAACTTCCCTCTACACAGTATATACTCTCATATGGACATATGTATTATTTGTTATCACATTTTCAGCAGCGAATTACAAGGTTATTTAACAGGGAAAATAACACCTGTTATTATACTTCTGTTATTTATTTTACATAAAGTATCACAAATAAACATGCTATTTTTTTTAAACACTCTCTACCGTAAAATACTTTTTGTGCTATTTGCCAATGGTGAATAGTCCTCAAACTATTCAACGGCAGCATTCGATTTCCCTCGCTTTTCATCTCAGAACTCTGATTTTATTGAAATCGTGACATTAAAGCCCGATAACTCTAACTTATCTACCAGACGACAATCATGGCAGAGCGCGTTGCATCCTTGACGGAAGGGGATTTAGAGACCATACTGGAAGAAAAGGATGCAGTCAATACTAAAAAGTAATTAAAGCATCGATGAACATCTTGAATGACTATCTTAGAGCTGAAACAGTTAAATTACGGTCATTACACAACTCGAGCAAGCAGAAACTCTTCAGGTTGTCAAATTCTACTGCAAGGTTCGTAATACAGATGGTTCCGTCTACGCTAAAAGGTCCATGGTAACCCTGCGATTCAGGTTACAGGAAACACTTCCTGAAAACTCATTCGGAAGGTATTGTGAACAATGAAAAATACAAGTTCGCCGATGAATTTTTCAAAGCAGTTTTGGTCAAGCTAAATAAAAGAGGGCATGGGAGACGTAAAACATAAAGACAATATAACACAGGATTTCAGATACTTTTCCAAAGTGACTCTTTTAAATTGAACAATCCTCAGTCTTTGCAGAGTGTTTTTTAGTTCATTTACTATAAATTCAACAGGGGACGGGAAAATGTGAGAGAGGCGAAGAAAGAAGATTTTGAGATAAACATAGATTCCTTGGGAAGGAAATACATCAGAATGAAGACAAAAAGACAGACAAAAATCATCGATGAGATGAAATTAGAGATCACGATGACAAGGAAGGCAGAATTTATGAGAATCCAGGTAAAACATTGATACAAAGTAACAGTAAGATACATGTATTAGACTCATCCTGATGATCGATACATGTACCTCAGAAGTGATATTTAGCTGCTTAAATATGATTAATATTATCACCAGCTACTTTATCGTAATGAGATGTACTAATACTTCAGGTGACAAAGACTGTCCTGTTGCTGCATTTCAGCTGTACTTGAGTAAGCTTCACCCCCAAAATGCTTATTTTTTGCAAAGCCACAAAGAAGTAGAAAATATGTCTGAGAACCTATGGTATGATAACATGGCATTTGGAAAGAATACCCTTGGTAAAATTATTGCAAAAGTAAGCGGTTTTGTCTTCGCGGTACACCATCTTTTGCATCAGAGCGATACGCATTACAAATTTAGATGAAAATGGCATCTAGACAAAACACATCATGGAAAGAAGTGAGCACAAGTATGAAAGCTCTGTTCGTTCATATACCGGTACTAAACGTCTAGGGGAGCAGAAGCACAGTGTGATTTCCAACATCCTGAGTAACTGTGTGAAAACAAATGAACCAGCACCAAATATTCCCCGTAAATCACAAGCATCCTCGGCTCCACCAGCTCTCAACTTTCCGGATTTTCTTGATGATGATTTGAACATTCCAGATATGCTGACCATTAGTGTACTCGAAAACATAGAAAACTTTGAAATGAATTACATGGCAACAAACAAAGTCCAACCCCCGGATTATTTGGCTACAAACAATGTCCAACTCCCACATGGTATTTCTATTCAAAATATAACTGTATCAAATATCCATTTCCATTTTGAAAAGAATTAAATTGCAAAAATGATACATTTTTATTAAATCAAACTTTTTTTTTTTTTTGTAAATGTTAATTGTTGAACCTTTTTCTTTGTTGATTTAAACAAATATTAAACATGAAAAGTTCTATATGTCGTCTTGCATAGGCGAAGTCACAGGGGGGGGCAGCGGGGGCACTAGCCCCCCCACTTTCAGAAGTGGGGGGGGCAAGAGTATGTCTGTGCCCCCCCACTTTATGAAGAACAAAATCACAGATATGTTGAAATTATGAAATTATATTTTAAACCTCATTTTATCAAATTTATTTTATTTTCAGCAACGTCTGAGTAAGCGTTTCTCTTGAAGTAATAGTAATGTAATACATATAAAGTAAGTAAATCTTTTAAGACCTCTTGTGTACGAATGTTTGGGATAGGTCCGTGCGGGTCAAAGAAGCGAACAGTCAAAAAGGGTAATAAATTTGACGTTTCTGTTTCACTCAGCATCTGTTATCTAACAAAATTAAATGAGAAGCACAAGCTGACCCTTGTACTGACATCTAAAAGTCATTATTTATTTGCTGTATCTCATTTCTTGTTTAACGCATAGGCCATGCAGTAAGATTTGTCAACCTCTGTATTTTTTTGTTTTGTTTTATTTGCCGATTCATTAGTCATTACACATGTGTGCTTGGAGTCTGATCATCTCTTACAATCATGCAGTAAGTTTTTATGATTATTTTGTTTTGTGTTATTAGCAAAATGATTAAATTGATACAGAATTAATACAGTCAGAGATAAAACTGTTGTATAAGACAATTCATTCATGCTATTCTAGAGTTAACAAAGTGAAATGTTAACGTTACTGTAACTGAAACAAAAATCAACGAAAGCTAAATCTATTTGAACACCTGGAATTTTATTTTAGAACAATGAATGATCTTGACAATTTATTGTCAGCAATGAAGAAAAACGATGAGGATTCTGTGGTAAGCATACGTTTGAAACATTTGCGTAGAGTCCAGGATGAATCGTGTCAATCTGATTATGAAAGACTCCAATCAGATAAATTAGCATCAGTGTTAATTCCATCGGAAATAAATGTAGATGAAGGTGGCCAACAAGCCCTGAAATTGCTTATATAATAGTGCGTCACTTGTACTCTGTGGAGATGAGCACTTGTCCACAAGTCTACGTATTTTAACTGCTTGTGAACTCTTCAGCAATGGACAATTGTACACAGACCACCCTGCTTTAGAAACTGTCATCAAGAACCCAGAATTTATGTCCAGGAATTTAAGTGATGCAAGAGCAATGATTTATCCTACAGCTGAGATTAGCAGTGAAAATGAAACCAATGTGAGAAATGTTGCACTTTCTACATGTAAAGATAAGGCATGGTCTGGTTTAATACATATCATGGCATTGGCCACAGTTCTCCAACGCCCTGTATAGTCTGTTTATCCTGAGGTTAATATGGGAATCAGGCCACTTTTCAACAATGTATTTAACCCATTACGTTCAAATGAAGTAGATGTAGGGCACATTGAGAATATGTATATCATGTGGACTAGAGATGGAAATTTTGATACACGTGATGGTGCTTTGTTTGAACCAAATCATTTTGTACCTCTCGTAAAGAAACACACATCGGTACATCAAAAAAGAAAACTGTCAGAAAGTCCGAAGAAATCAAAAGGAAAGGTTAAGCAACAGAAATCCATAAGTTCTTTCTTTCAGAAAAAGAATAAAACACTCGAGAAACAAACCGAAGTGACGAAACTTTCAAAATTTACAGCATGTAAAGAAAAATCAATCATACACAATGAGACAGAAAAAATGGACATTAAATCTGATCAGAGTGACAAAACAAGCACGCTGAATGAAGAAAAGAAATGTCAAGTCAAAGAAGATCAGGATTCTGCCAGAGAGGACAGCAACAAGGAAAGTGCCCAAAAAAGTATGGAAGGGGAAATAGTACAAGAAGAAAAACAGAATTTAGTTGACACAGAAAATACAGAGTTAATCGATTCATTGACTGATGCAAGTTGCTCTAAAAAAACAGTACTCACAGAAGACTGCGCAGACATATGCTGTACTTTACCCACTCCATTTCAACCACGTGATAAAGACATACTACTTCAAACAAAAGTCACAATAAAGAGAAAGAATAAAACCATAACAAGAGCTGTTCAAGGAAACTGGTTTGATGATTTTCCTTGGCTTACACTTTGCAGAAGCAGAAAGAATGTTTTCTGCTTTTTCTGCAGAGAAGCTGTTAAGAAAAATGTTTTGATGCGGAGTAAAAATGCGGAATCTGCCTTTTCTAAAAATGGCTTTTCAAACTGGAAAAAAGCCTTGAATCGTTTCAGGGAACATGAAATGTCATCAGCTCATAAAGAAGCAGAATCAAATATTAGGAGATTGCAAAGTGGTGCAATGGCTGTAAGTGAGCAGATAGAGAAAAAGGAAAAGGAAGACCAGAAGAAAAGACGATTAGCACTCTCATGTCAGTTGTCTTCCTTGAAATTTTTATTACGACAGGGTCTTGCAGTCAGAGGACACAGCGAATCTGAAGGTCACCTTATTCAGCTACTTAAATTGCGAGCTGAAGATAACCCAACTATCTAGTCATGGATTGAACAAGGAAAATATATTTCTCCAGAAATTGTTAAAGAACAAATTTCTCTGATTGGACTGGAAATTTTGAGATCATTGCTTGATGACGTAAAACAGGCAAAATGGTTTTCTATTATGGCAGACGAGACTATGGATGTTGCATACAAAGAACAGTTAGTTGTATGTGTCAGATGGGTTGATGACAACTTCGATATTCATGAAGATATGTTAGGTCTTTTCGAAATTCATTCGCAAACAAGTGACTTTATAGCTTTGGCAGTGAAAGATGTTCTTATGAGAAGTGGTTTGCCATTAGAATTATGTCGGGGTCAGGCATATGATGGTGCGCCAAATATGTCGGGACACTTAACAGGTGTAGCAAAACAAATCCAGAACCAGTATTCATCTGCCATTAGCGTCCACTGTCTTGCTCACTGTATTAATCTTAGTGTTCAAGATGTTACCAAAAAATGTTTCGCAATACGTGATTCAATGGACTTGGTCACTGAAATTGAAAAACTTATTTGTTTATCTCCAAAGAGAAAATCTCTTCATGCAAAAGAAATTGCAGGAAACAAATCTTAGTTCACCAAACCTCAGACCAATTTGTCCAACTCGATGGACTGTTAGAACATATGCTATAGAATCTGTAGTTCAGAACTACAAAGTTCTACAAGACGTTTTGGATGACATACATACTAATACTAATGATGAATACTCCAGACGAGCTGGTGGACAACTGGCTATGATGGAAAAGTTTTCAACATATTTTGGATTGAAATTATCACACTTAATATTTGCTGCATCTGAGCAGCTATCTATTTCGATCCAGGGGAAAAATACTTCAGCACAGGATGCTATCGAGGCCTCAAAGGCCACTGTATCCTACTTTGAGCGCCAGAGAAATGACTCTGTTTTTACTGACTTTTATGATGCGGTTTGTGCAGAGGCAAAAGACCTGACAGACGAACCATCACTTCCAAGATATAGGCGTGCTCCTAAAAGATTAGATGATGGATCAAATCCCCATAGATATGATAACCCAAAGGATTACTTTAGACATCAGTTCTATGAAGCATTAGAACAAGCTGTAGGTACTCTGAAAAACAGATTCGAACAAAAAAACATGACCATTGTCAAAGAAATTGAAACACTTTTATTAAAGGCAGCAAATGGAGAGTTCTTTTCTTTGTCGGAAGAGCTGACCATGCTTTACAAAGAAGATATTTCTTTCCAAAGGCTTGAGCAGCAGCTCAAAATGCTGCCCGATATTTTTAAAGTTGACAGTGAAAATAAAATTAAAAAAGTTACCCTCCAGGGGAAAAATACTTCAGCACAGGATGCTATCAAAGCCTCAAAGGCCACTGTATCCTACTTTGAGCGCCAGAGAAATGACTCTGTTTTTTCTGACTTTTATGATGCAGTTTGTGCAGAGGCAAAAGACCTGACAGACGAACCATCACTTCCAAGATATAGGCGTGCTCCTAAGAGATTAGATGATGGATCAAATCCCCATAGATATGATAACCCAAAGGATTACTTTAGACATCAGTTCTATGAAGCATTAGAACAAGCTGTAGGTACTCTGAAAAACAGATTCGAACAAAAAAACATGACCATTGTCAAAGAAATTGAAAAACTTTTGTTAAATGCAGCAAATGGAGAGTTCTTTTCTTTGTCGGAAGAGCTGACCATGCTTTACAAAGAAGATATTTCTTTCCAAAGGCTTGAGCAGCAGCTCAAAATGCTGCCCGATATTTTCCAAGTTGACAGTGAAAATAAAATTAAAAAAGTTACCTTGATAGATACAATTTGTCAACATATGAAGGAGCCTATCACAAAAAAACTTCTGTCAGAAGTTACGAAGCTTGTACAAATTTACCTTACCATTCCAGTCACAACTGCCACACCAGAAAGATCTTTTTCGTACTTAAGGAGGATTAAAAACTACCTCCGAAGCACAATGACCCAGGCTAGATTAAATCACTGTATGACTTGTTTTGTTCACAAAGACAGAACAGACCAAGTTAACCTCAACGAAGTAGCAAAGTCATTCATCCAGAAGATTCCAAGTCGGAAACTGTACTTTGGAAACTATTAACTATATCTTTATTAAGACTGTTTTCTTTCTGTTTTCCGAGAATATAGCATTGAATTATCTAAGGACTCTTCATTTTCGAACCTACATTTTATTTTATAAGTTTATTAAATTTGTTTTGCACCTGAAAAAGTACTCTTTATGTTAACATATATGTACTATAGAATATACTAGTATCCTAGCCAAGATAGCTTCAGTATTGGAGATTCTGATTTCGGTATATCTTTGATGAATGTCAATCAACTTTAAGTGTATTATTTTAAGTCTTCTCATTCAAATTAGACAGGGGCTTGATATAACACGTTTTGCATCTTAATTTCTTCATATTTCACATTTTACATCTTTCTTGGATTTGAGCCCCCCCACTTTTAAGTTTGTGACTACGCCTCTGTCTTGTCTTGCAATGATGTGTCTGATACAAGTAAAGTTGATTTCAGTATAATAAAACACCAATTTACTGTCTATTTGGACAATAGCAAGTCATAGCCAGTAAATAGGTGTATAATATTTTTCACCAGTGAAAGGTGGTAAAACACAATTTTCCTTCAATTAAAATTACTAGACTAAAGAAAACAATCCATTTGGAATGAAGTGACATAACCATCATGGATACAGACTCTAACTGCAAACTAAGATTCTCAAACTTGTTGTTACAATCCATTTTTACAATTTTCATATTCAAGAAGAATTAAATATTATGTTTCAACTGCTCAACTATGAAGTCAAATTCTATCACATAGCATTACAAAAGAAAAACCAAAGTAAATGGAAACAAGAGGCCCTCGGGCCTTATAGGTCACCTGAGTATCATGTAACAGCTTTCAAGCGATTGTATTTGGTTCGTGTTTTAATCCAAAAGCCATGAAATTCACAAATTTTGAAGGAGGCTCCATTGCTTATCAAAGGGCAGATTTCAAAGCATTAATTTATTTTTAGTCAAAGTACCCCCCTGGTTCTCCTGACCCAGCGGCCCTGAAATTATCTATTTTGAAAGAAACCCCTTTCTTCATTATAAGGCCATCATTTTTTTTTTATGTTTAGGTTTAGTTATGAACATGAGAATAAAAAAGTCCCGAAGGAGAAGGAAATAATTTTTTTTTTTTTTAAATCAATTATTAACATTTGTACATTATTTTTTTATGCTATTCTAATAGGCTCCTTACCACTGGACACATAATGCTTACAAATAGGAAAGTAGAACATTTAATTGCTTATTTCATCATCTTCCAGTTTGGGCCAGTTATATAAATTTTATGATGTTGGTCAAAATATATTTATAAAAATCAATTCTTTAAAAGTCTTTCAATATATCTTCATTTTTTAAATATGTGTTAGGTGTATGTGTAGACATTGTTCTAAAATTTACTTGATACCAAAAGTATAATTCCTATCATAAAACAGACAGGGAGTATTGGGAAGTAGGGTAAACATTTTTTCAATTAAGTGTAAAATAACTTTTCTGGCTGATACAATTGATACTACATGCCTGTATATATTTGTATATTCTTGCCACCTTTTAATAGTTTAATTTTATTTTTTTTCTTCAGTTTATTGTTTATTTCTTCCTCAAATGGACTTCTCCCATAGTTGTATTAATAACATCTGATGCATAAGCAACCCTTTTCTGAAGAATGATGCTTAGACTGTAAGCTATAACAGAGACCTAAACTGTAACAATGTCGCTGGCAATATGCAATAGCTACCACGGGCAGTTTAAAACCTGGGGGAGGAAAATGATTTACAGACAGATACTTTTGAAACGAATACATAATTATCTCACCAGCATGTCATTGTGCAGCAAAGTCGTCAGCATTTTATTTGTCTTTTGAACGGTTGAAACGTTTTAAATGGCACTCGTATCGATGAATTTTACACTAAACCAAGCCATCTTCTCAGATCTAGCTTTATTTACCCCCCGTTCATCCTAAAACCGGAAGTGCTAGTTCGTAAATTTGAAAGCTCGATCCCGACTCAAATTTGACATCGGAAAGAAAAAAATTGTTTTATTTTTTCTGAAAATTCAAAACCTTGAGCGGAGGGTTTGTATAACTAAAAATAAAATAACTCCTGGCCTTAAATATGTAATTAGATCATTAGTATATTAACCAGGAGCAAAAGATAAGATGTTCAAAGAATGCAAGCATTTCACTATATAATCATTAGAGCCCCACCCTAAAACAAGAACCCCTGCCCCTGGGGCCATAAAATTCACAATTTTGGTAGAGGCAATCTTGCTCATCATTACTATGTACTTAGTTAGTTTATTTAATACCCAGGAGCAGAGAAGAAGATTTTCAAAGAATTCATGCATTTTCACTATATAATCACAAGAGCCCCGCCCTAACACCAGACCCCTGACCATGGGGCCATAAAAATCATAATTTTGGTAGAGGCACTCTTGCTCATCATAACTATGTACTTAGTTGGTTTATTCAATACCCAGGAGCAGAGAAGAAGATTTTCAAAGAAATAATTCATTTTCACTAACTACTTATTTAACCCCGCCCTAGCACTAGAACCACTGACCCCAGGGCCATGAATTTCACAATTTTGGTAGAGGACTCATTGCTGATTACAATCATGCAAACAGTTTGACTGCTTGATGTCCAGGAGTAAAGAAGAAGATTTTTAAAGATTGCATTTATTTCAGTGGTTTTGGCCCCACCCCTCAGGCCCCAGGGGGGCAGGGATCATGAAATTCACAATTTCTTCCCCTTTATCCATAGATGCTTTGTGCCAAATTTGGTTGAAATTGGTTCAGTGGTTGCAGAGAAGAAGCTGAAAATGTTCAAATGTTAACGCACGACGGACGACGCACGACGACGGACGAAAACAAATAGCAATAGGTCATCTGAGTTCACTCAGGTGACCTAAAAAATGTAATGTAAAAAAAAAAGAGAAAATGGTTATGTGATAAGACTTGGAATTGATTTCAATCGTGGGACATGCTTTTCAAAAAATTCTTGTGCTTTGCACTAATGAAAAAATATATGACGGTAAAACATTTCAAAATCAAAATACAAACATGGAAAGCTCGCTATATTTATATCAATTTCAAATTAGAATATAGTTTAAATTATTAAAGGATTAAAAACTTATACAATTCAGAAGATATGTATTTACTTTTGATGGTGTTAGACACGTCAAAAACGTCTGTATGAACATCCACTCCTCTGGTTGATGTTGTATTTTTCAGAATTTCTTCCAGGTCAATTCCTTTTAATCTCCCCAGTAATGTGGTTTTACCACTACCAGCACACCCTACTATCATCCCAGAGGCGTGGTACATCATTGTTCTCCCTTTCTTTAGATTTTTAATGAAATTCTTTACAGAATCGTCCCCTCGTATTATAATCTGCACTGGTATACCAACTAAAAAGAGAGTACGTATCTTATTATTAAGTGAATAACAGGTAATATGAAATATTTAAAACATTATGCCTCCATGTGTCAATATATACAAGAGGCCCATGGGCCTTATATGCCACCTGAGTATAATAGAATGCTGTACAGGATCCACAGAGTAAAACAAATGTTTGCATTTGCTGTGTTTTTTCTACTGAACAAACTATAAAATTGTTTTGAATGTTAATTGTTTGTATAGTCACACATCACATAGAAACCGATGGGGAAAACTTTTGCAAAAAATTATGTCATAATGATATGATTATGTAATAATGATCATGATGATAAAGGACATCCAAATATTCAAAATTTCAGTTTAATTTTAGTGGTTTTAAACTATTAAATATAAATATAAGGAAATGTTTTTAGTTTGTGAATGTTACATTTATTTAGTATGTAATCACACAGACTTGAAGGTAGGTGTACTTTCATGAAGTGCTGGCACTAACTTCTAAACTAGGAGATGCAAAGATTCTATCTAAATTAAGAGTGGTCCAAAGAACGCATGCGTCACCTGGTTTATAGCTTCATTAAAGATGTAAATAAATTTGTAAGACTCCAAGGTCCGATGGTGACGCTAAAGTCCGATGGTCTCGCCAAACCCCGATGGTCTGCGCCAAACCCCGATGGTCTGCGCCGAACCCCGATGGCTTGTTGTCGGTACAGATAGGACGCCAAAGTCCGATGGTCACGCCAAAGTCCTATGGCTCGTTTCCTATGAGACACGCTGCGCTAAAGTGCGATGGTCTCACACGCCAAAGTTCGATGGTTGGAGAAACAATCGACGTTTATGACGTCACAATAATTCGACGTCAATCCTTGACGCCGTTTTCCTGCATTCAAATGCCATAATTTCCAAATTTATCCTTGCATACGCTTTTATTTATTTTGTGTATTGCTAACATATGTAACAGAGATATTAGGACTAGTCCTCGCACACCACTCAACTGATAAGGGTTAGGTCACACAAAAAATAATCCTTTGTTGATAAGGGTTAATCCTTTTAGTTTTATTGATTTAGGGTTAGTCCTCGCACACTAGTCGAGTTATAAGGGTTAGTATCGCACCCACCCAAGATATCTAATAATCTATATAGTTGATAGGCCTACACACTTTTCGAGCGATTAGGGTTAGGTAAGAACATTGATTTTTCGTCAATATCTTTATATACGAACTGTTTTATTTACAAACAATTTGTACAAACGTTTATATTGTTCACATGTATTTAACAATAATATAAAAATGATGATAAAGCAAAGCTTTCTTCTGATATTCGATCATAAACACGGTGTAGCGTCAATCTTGCTCTGATCCTCGGAAATGTGTTGAGGTGTTTGATAAAACTAGAAGGTGTCCAGTGGATTCATAGGTATCCATATACTCCTTAGATAATGCTTTCTTCCGTAGGCATATGCTTTCTGGCGAAAAATATCCGTAAATTGAGAAAATGGACAAAGAACGTACATTGACCCCCTTTCTCTCGCTTCAGAAGCGTACACCCCGCGCACAACATAGCATACACCCCGCATGTTGGGATATACATGGTGCACTTGTTTTTCTTAAGTATATTTATCTTATTAATCAATCGAGCCAATTCAAAAAATTGTAGTCGCTCGCTTTTGATGTCTGAGTGGATTGGATGCCATTATATGTCAGATACCTACGTCCTAGAATATGTTATTCTTAAGTTTGTACCGTTTACGGTAGCTCAGTCGTTAGAGGGCTCGCTCCGTGATCGGGAGGTATTGAGTTCGTATCTTGGCCGTGACTGAAATAGTCGTTAAAATGGGTAGCAACTATTCCTTCGCCATGCGCTCAGCACTTTGAAGTGAAAGTTGTGGGTCCTTCGGATGAGACCGTATAAACCGAGGCCTTGTGTCAGTGGCAGGCATTGGCACGGTAAAGAACCCTCACTGCTCAATGGCCCTGAGTGCCGAGTAAAGGTCAAAATTTGAAGCCCCTCACTGGCATAAGGTGATGTTTCCATACGAGTGAAAAATTCTCGAAAAAGACATTAAACAATATTCAATCAATCAATCTTAAGTTTGTCACTCAAGTTTATAATTTTCAAAAGTAGGTCATAAATGAAGGTCAAGAGTTCCAAAAATTTTTTTCAAGTTCAGAAACATCTTGTTTGAAGGCAATGCACATGTCAAATATGAAGGTATTTTTTTTCTCTATCAAAAAATATTAGGAAAGGTAACATTTTTGAAAGTAGGTCAAACTTCAAAGTAAAAGTCACCGGGTCAAAAATCATGGTGCATTTAGAAAGGTCTTGTTTCAGGTAATGAACATTTGAAACATGAAAACCTCACACCTAGGTTAAGGTTTCTGTGACAGACTTACTGACGGACGGACAGATGGACAAACAAATGAGATTAAATGTCCCATTTGAAATGTAATTTATCTTGCTTATGCGGAAACGGGTAACATTTATGAGAGACATGCAATGTGTTTAAGTAGTAGACTTAGGCTAGTTGGACTTTCAATATTCAACTATTTAACAATTTCTTTTCCTCCTCTGAATTAGTGATGTAGTGAATTGTAATATGTAAAGAATCATTTACACTGTATGTATCTTGGCAGAATATGTTTTTTCCATCATAAAATGTATATAGAAGTAAACTAGTGAGTATTATGAAAAAGTAATATCCAGGAATAATTGACAATATTTGTTTATCAATTAGCCCGAAATAAACCTATGTAGCAGGTCTATGTAATTTACATACCAAGGACTCCATCTTAAACTATTCCTAAATAGAAACTATGATCAAAATGTAAAAAATATGTCAATTAATGATTACACTGATTATTTGATCAGGATCATTTGCAAAATTTTGATTGGGCTAATGTACATACATTTACAACGTTTACAGAGTTTATATTTTGAGAAAGCCATATAAAAGAAAGACATACGATTTCTAAATACATCCTCATGTATTGTTGTGTCCTGCCATGTTGGATGGATGAAAATATCCTCTCCAAGTCTTTCTATGAATTGTTTTGTTTGTTGTGGTGATAACCAGCAAAAGACTTCCCCCTCTTTCTTTGGATAAACCCATGACCTGCAGTACTCAGCGATGTTGCCTTTTTCTGCCGAAGTCAGAAAAATATCCACAAAATCTGGATTTTTAGCGAATCTAAAAAAACTGGTGTGTTTAAAGAAATCACAAGAAAACTCAACATTCACACTATCCTGTCTGAGTATTGGTTTGTATTTCTTTAAGTTGCTAAGATTAAATGGCTTCTTAATCTTCTTGAATTTGAAAACTTCAGCAACATCATTATACTTCTCTATCAAGAGTTGTTCTTCCAGATTTAATTTGTACGAAGGGCAAAGCAAAAGGCACATCAAAACTGCGTCTCCATCTACAAATAAACAGAAAGTCCATGTACCACAACACTCACTGTAGTTTTGGCTAAAGAAAAAGCAGAAGAATTTAATTAAGTGTTTAAAGTTAAACGATACAAGTGATCCATATCTATCCCCCGAAGTGGGAGGCCGAGGGGTTGAATAAACTCGCATTGACACTTCTTTAGAATGTTTCCATATTTTTTACTATCAGGGAACGACTCTACAGCATATGCTCTACCATTTTCCAGCAAGGGTGCCCACAATTGGTTGACATTTCAGAGAAGGAAAGAATTGTCAAATGCTAGCACAAGAGGCACACTGGACATACACAAAAAAAAGAAATATATTAAGTTCACCTGACTCAAGTGATCTAATTGAAAGGTAAACTCTTATGACCGATTAGCTATGGGGTGTCCACACTGTAGTTTGAACCTACAACCCTAAGATCTAAAATCCAACACTCTACTGACTGAGTTAAAAGTTTAACCCACTAGCTGGAGTTAGTAGGAGCGTGACCTCACTAATTACATATACAACACCTGGCCACTTTAAACTCTTACATTCTCAAAAATAAATGTCTAGATTTTTAAAATAAAACACATTCTGCATGCATCATTACAAACCTTTTCTCTTGTGAATTTCTCTGAACAATTTCTCTACATCTCTAACGTCATGTTTTTTATGATCACTAGAGGTCCTGATGCACTCCTGACACAAGGTGACGTCACACGTGATACAGAACTGGGATAACGGACGACTTGGATGTTTCCTGCATTTGAAATCCTCCACAGGGAGACCTTTTAAGAAGAAAATACGAATATGCACAAGATATTAAGACATAAATTTTTAGCATTTCAACATTATCATATAATTTCTATTTTCTTTGTGTTCCCCTATATCAAGTGAAAGGCTGACATTATATTTAGATTTGATTACAGTACACTAGTCAGGAACATTTTCACATTTTTTTCATCTTTTAACATTTACATGTTGTGAAGTATTAGGTGTCAACTGCAATGTAAATCATTATTTTTTATTCATACATAGAAAAGTTCTGAGAAGATGATGCAATTCAGTTATAACCGCTACAATCTGTGAACACTATATGTAATATACATGTAAAATGTCACCCCAGTACACAGTGTAGATTTACTGAGCACCTGCTACAGAAATACACAACATTCTTACACAGAGCTGGGTTAATGTCACTGGTGTTGATATCAAAATCATGTCTTCTGTTATAAAACTATATGAAAATACTGTAGAGACAGAATTATTTTGTTCGTGAATGAAGTACAAAGTACTGAAAGAACTTGCAGAATGCCAATATATCAACCACTGTTAAGATTTAAAATACCCCCTCCCTTTCATAGTAATGCCCCTGATCTCCAATTCCCCCAACCCTCCCCCATCATACCCATTGAATAGTTGACTATTCCCTAGATTCCATACCTTACAATTTTAGTGACATATTTTATAAACAGTTAAACAAACATTAAACCAGCACATTAAATTCCCTTCCATTCCTCATATTAGCAGCCTACTACATATATACTATAAAGTTTAATGTACAATTAAGATGTCAGCCCAAACAAATGTGAAAATAAAAGAGAGACGTGTGTAAATAAATCAAAGTCAACAAAGCTAAAAACTTATTTTCCTAAGCCTACAACACAAAAAAGTTATTTAAGGAATGAATTCAATAGCAACCAAAGTTAAACTATAAAACCTTGATTTGGGCAGTTAAGCTTTTTAATTCATTCCTGATGATTAAATTTTAAAATCTTCGAGTAAAGAAAACTAGTTGATATCTTCTTTACAAACGCCTTTAAATTGTTCATAATTTAAAAGTAAAGTTATAAGCGCATTGATGTGTTTAAACTTTTTTGACCTAAGTTATTGTGACATAGGCCACCCAGATTATACAAAATAGATTTTTTTTACAAACAAATCACTTGTTACAACCAAATTTTAATTATTTATTACTAATGAACATATATTAATATTTTAAATAATGTATCTAGTTATAATTCATACATGTAAAATTATAAAAATACTTTATAATTCATAACTCCCCATCTTAGAAATATTTCTTGTCTACTTGTCATCAAACTTAACTAAACATGTTGTGTTATTAAACTGAAAACAATCCATGAAATGATTCAGTAATGACTTTCCCAATAATTATCAAATTGTCTTTATCATATTGTGTACACACGGTATTGTAAACCAATTGAAATACATGTGATTAAAAGTGCTGAAGTATAACTATGTATATCATTACTTACCAGTCAGAGAGTCTGTATCTACCACTCTGTATAGGTTGACTGTGTTGTTGTAGTAATCCCCTACCCACAGAAGGTGAGTGTCATCATCATAACTCAGGCCCCGTGGATTGTATATCCCGTGTTGTGGTGTGTCTATCTCTGTCAGATAGTGACCCTCACTATCTAACATCTGTACTGAGCCGGTCCAATTATCACACACCAGGATGTGTGACAGCGCGTCAGTACAGATTCCCCATGGTGATATTCCTGATCCTGATGGAGGACCTGTGTAGGAGAATCGGTGATTACCATCACGATCTGTCACCACTACACCACGGTTAATGCCAGACACAATAACATCTCCATTACGGTTCTCTGTGATGCATCTAGGTATACCAATCAGTTCCTGACCTGTGATGTTGTGGTGCTGTATGGTCTGGATGTATTCTCCTGTGGAGTTATACCGCACTACCTTGCCTGTATATGTATCATGTCTAAACATCCCGACCAGCAGGTCTCCAGTGGAGGGGGAGCTGTAGACACACAATGGTCTCCATGGTGCTGTGTTGTACTTTAGTATCGTAGTCTTTTCTTTGTTCTCTGTAGACAGTTTGTTTATGTTTGATTCCCTGTCTATATAAATTAGATCACCATTAGAGTCCACAGTGTGTCCTCCATAAGCACTACCTCTATCTGTCACATGATCTAGTTCTTCCCCTTTAGTGTTTGTCAGTATAAGATTGCCTTTCTCATCACTGATCCAGACCCGGTCTGATGTAACAGGGGAAATGTGAAGACACTGACTAACACCAGACACGGTGACAGATTTCTGGTACACTCCTCTATACATTATTTACAGCAGACATCTATCTCTTTATCCTGATGGTTTATAACAGACTCCCGTGTGGATTTCCTCAGTCAGGGAGATCTCTCTGTAAATTACAACAGTGTAACAGAATTAATATTATACACATCAGTTACAGATCTCTCCATATAATGTAAGCATTTATCAATGTCTTAGTTTTAATAACATAAAGAATATTATATTGAATTAAGATACAGAAAAACATAAATACCTTCACACTGAGTACTGAATCCTTTACAAATCTCACTGTAAGCATATATCATTGTCTTAGTCTTAATAACATGAAGAATAAAATTGTATTAAGAGAAAGATAAATACAAATACCTTTACACTGAGTACTTTTTTTAATCAGGATCTCTCTAGCAGGGTCCAACTGTTCACCATAAGTCTGATCTAAAAAATCAATATTGATGAATAATAACATTGTTGAAACTGAAGGTTTTGATTTCTCAAGTTACAAGTATTATAATTTATCAACTGAAGACATTTTCAATGAAAAAAAAAATAAACATTTATAACTATTACAGTTTTTTTTAAATCTCAGGATAATGAATTCATTTGAAATATTAAATGTCAACTACCTCCAGTAGAATAGAGTAGAATTTTATCATTTACACAGCATGCTAAAACATGATCAACTATGTTTTCTTTATAGACTTACCCCGGTACAACATTGTCAATGAGCAGTATTAAATGTAGATTTTCGTGATGGTGACACAATAAATAGGTAGGTATGGTCTACAGTGTGTTGTGACATGTTTATAAATATAGTAACAGAGAATTGTATACCATTACCACACTGATTTGATGTATCTGGTAGAAACTGTACAGTAATATAAAATAACAGAGAATTGTATACCATTACCACACTGATTTGTTGTATCTGGTAGAAACTGTATACATGTACAGGTAGCCTCCATTCATCTTGTTACTGTGTTCTGTTTAAAAAAAATAAAGAATATATTATTGTTCAGCATTGTTACAAAACATACATCTCTTCAGCTTATATTATTTAAATAAAAAGAAAGTTGTCTTCATTATGAAATTAAAAAAAAATTCTAATGATAGCTTTCATCTGACAGGGATTTATCGTTTCAGCAATTTTTAAACAAGAGGACCATAGGCCACATCTTTCACCTAAGTAACTGATCTTTAACAGATTTTCCAATATGTAAGACCTATTGAAACCCTGCCCTATCCCTAGAAGTCATGATTGAACAACTTAGAATCTACACTATCCCAGGATGCTACCACATAGGTTTCAGCTTTCTGGCCCAGTGGTTCTTGTGAAAATCTTAAAAGTTTTTCCCCTATATTTAAATGTTAAAATTGGATTCCCTATTGTGGCCCCGTCCTATCGCTAGGGGTCATTATTTGAACAATTTATAATCTACACTATCCCAGAATGCCCCCATGTAAGTTTATAATTTAGATTCCACACTACACCAGAATATTTCTACAAAAGTTTCAGCTTTTCTGGCTCAGTGGTTCTTGAGAAGTTTTTTTGATGACCCCATTCTATTTTTGTCTTTTCTGAATATCTTTCCTTTGAGGGGGGGGCATGGCCCTTAATTTCAACTTCATTTTAAGATTTTAAAGTTCCCTATATCAAAGAATGTTTTGTACCAAGTTGGGTTAAAAACGGCCCAGTGGTTAATGAGAAGAAGTTGAAAATGTTAGTTAAGTTTACAGACAGACAGGAGGAAGGACGGAAGACGGACAAATTTTGAAATCTGTAAACTAATTTTAAACAAATGGCCTAATGTATTTCACTATAAAAATCAGTAGAGCTCCACCTTAACACCAAAATCTTGACCCATGGCCATAAAATTAAAAATTTTGGAAGAGGCAAGTCTGCTTATCATAACTAAATACTTAGTTTGTTTAATACTCAGGGGAAGAGAAAAAGATTTTCAAAGGATTACTGTATTTTTACAATATAATCACTAGAGCCCCACCCTAACACCAGAACTCCTAACCCTTGGGCCATGAAATTAAAAGAGGCATTCTTGCTCACCAGAACTATGTATTAGGTTTATTTAACACCCATGGACAAAGAAGAAGATTTTCAAAGAAATAATGCATGTTCACCATACATGTATCATCTATTTAGCCCCTTCTAGCACTAGAACTCCTGGCCCAGGGGCCATGAGCAATGAATTTCACAATTTTGGCAGAGGACTTAATGCTCATTATAATCATGCCAACTATGTGACTGCTTGATGTCCAAAACAATGACTTCTTACACATTTTTGTCCATTCCTGGGAGCCTATACTTCTCCACACAAATTGGTGACTCATTTGTAGCTTTCTTATAGCCTTCAAGAAGTACCAGTATATGAGAAAGGGTATAAAAGACTAGGATAGATTTGGAACACCAAAGAAATCACAAAGAAAACTTGGCATGTAAATAATATACCCGGTATATAACTTTCAGAAAGCAAGAAAGAACACACACATATATATATTTTTGAGGAGTCATAAAATCTGCTAAAAGTTCATCTCCAATTGATTTGTTGCAATGTATGAACAAAAGAACTATTTCAATGCAAATATGAGTTAATAATAACAAAATTTGCAAAAGAAATAACACTCTTGTTATTGAAAAAACTAAAAAAGAAATCACCTGCAATGAAGGACACTGGCACAGAAAGACTGAATGAATCATCCTTGGAAATTAGAGCCAAAGTACACCTTGCTGGAGAGGAGCATGGGCATGGTGGAAATGAAAAGGTGGAACCTTGTTCATATTTTAAAGTAATGTTAAGCTCCAAGGCTCCTGCTAATAGCAGCAATCTGAAGTGTCCTAAATTAACCACTCAAAAACTTAAAAACAGGATGGAATGACAGAAAAAATTATAGACTTGTTAAAAAGAAAAATAATCCACAAATATCACTAACCAGAATAGCAAAGCTATGCATTAACCTTTTTAAGACAAGAATATGAAGTACCATCTTTAAAAATAAAATTGGAAGCTTTGAAAAAGAAATTCATAATCAGTGACAAAAAGTATAAGAGCAAATAGTTTAGGGAAATGCCCAAGATCCAAATAGAAACACTAGTACACAGAATAATTAGAACTATGTCACATTATGATAGAAAAGTTTTAATAAATGATATACCACTAGGTTGCTGCAAAGCATCCTGGAAAGTTTTGTACAGGTCTTCCCTGCCTTTAATTTGTAGGATGTTATACACTTCCTCCAACTGGCTGGCTGAATCAGATGTCAATATACGCTCATACTGTTGTACAAAAGAAGATCATGACAACAATGGATTCACATAAAATTCCCATCGCATGACTCTTTTTCTCGAACAATTTTCGATATTCTTTAAATATATGCTGTGTAGGCTCCAAGCGAGATAACTCTAAGATTCCTTGAGGTATTTATAGTCCCAGTTCTTGGGATTTAACCGAACTCAAAATATCCCGGTAACTGATCTGAAGTGCATAATGCGCATGCGCCATCACAGTACCGCAGTCGATATCATCATGGCTGATTCCTCAAGGACAATACGGCTCAGCCTCAACCTACATCCAAATTTGTATGGAAATTGTTTTATTCTCATTGATATCCTACATATTTACATTTTCAACCTTTATTTTTCCTATTTATTAATATTTTTTGACATCATAACATATAAAAACTTATGCATTTCCAAGAAATTCATCTTACATCTGAGGAAATTCGAAATGTGCAATGAACTTGTGCTTTTCAAAATTAATAATTATCATCAATTTGGGGCAAAGCCACAAATCCTCGAAAATAACTATTGTATCCTTTACTTCAAACCTTTATATTACCGATGATTAATGGTATTTGCAATTTGCAGTGCTTTAATTTGTTAACTTCTGAAAGGGAACAGGTCCAGTAAGCCTACAATCTCTTGATTAAGCTTTGTGGCTTTTTTTATTGCTATATCTTAATTTAGCTATTTTACTACATTTTCTTCTTAAAGGTGTAATTTTCACAATATGTGCAAAAAAGCACGCCTTGCTCCAGTGATCTCCTCTAGTACAATCTCTTCTTACAGTCGTTCTTTTTATCATTTAGTGACCCCTTTACATTAAAATGCACTTGTCCAGTCGGACAAGTGCCCAGCAATATTCACTTGTCCGTATTTATTTTTCATTGGTACCGGACAAGCGTTAATGTCGAGCCCTGCTTATAAATAAAAAGGTACTAGAAATCCAGTCCTGAGTGACCTAAAATTTCAGATTAAAAAGACAATAATAATATGTTTTACAGTGCGACCGTTGGGGCGCTTTCACAGCTTTTACTTGCACTGCCAATGTATCCTCAGTTCAAAAAAGAGGAAATCATGAAATTGAAATCACTTCCCAGCCATCAGGATCGGGATTCCAAATCTCTCAAAAGTTTTCATCAAAAATGGAAATACCTTAGTCGTTTACGTGACGAAAGTATGACGTCAAATAAAAAGTCCTGTTGACTAAGGATGCAAACGATAGTATTGTGACAAGGAGATTGCATTAAATCGTTGTTTGTAATTTTTTCAAGTAAGTTGTTGCTATGTTTAGCCACCATGTTGCTATGCACCGCAAAGGATTATTGGGAGTTGGAATTTTTTCAGGTGGTACAATAAAATTTCTTGGAACAATGTGCACATTTCAACCTGAATTTCCTCCTTTCGTACACAATGGTCTATTGATCTCCCTACGCGAGTGTCAATTTGTTCCGCCTCACTGCACTTGCTTTAAAAATAATTGGTTTTCTAAAAATAATTTATCTGGAAGTAAACCATCCAGAATAATGGTGTTCAGTTTAACACTGCTCCACTTAGCTCTGCAGCATTATGGTTTTATAAAGTGTATTAGTTTTTTACCATAACGCTACAGATCCTGTAATGCAAAAAATGTGCAATTTTCGGCGCAAGATTTTTTGCGCACTGTTTGGAAGAATTTCTCCCCTTTCCAAAATTTTTAAGTTGATACATACATGACTGCACCCATACCAAAAGTAAAGAGATGCAGTGGGATACTCTAATTGTTCATAATTTATTTGCTCTCATATTTTTCAAAACTTGAAACTTTGCCAAACTCGCTGCTTTTATTTTCCTTGTGTTCCTGTAGTTTCTTGTCAAATAACATGCTTTCAACACTTTTAAGGACCTGTCCATAAAATTATATTGCATTTTAAATATTCATTTTATTTAGGAAATATGTGCTTTGTTATATCCACAAATCTGAGTTATATAGGTCAGAAAAGGGGAAGAAAAAGTAAAACGAAGGAGAAGAGAAAAATTGCAGAGATTGTCAAATAAGGTATTAATAAATCATCAATCTCTATAATGTATCAAATATGCTCAATTTTTATTATTATCATTTAAGAAATATGGCATGACTTTTTGAGTACATAAAGTGCCCAAAAATCCTCATATTGATTTTAGATCCGTGAATTTATTGAGGAGGAGCCTGAAATTCCCATTGTCTTCCTGTTTACTTTGAATGGCAAGACTGAGGGACAAGGTAAAAATGATTTTTATGCCCCACCATTAAGTACATGTACCTGAAATGACCTTGAACAGCGGGACAGTTAATTTAAGTCAGGTTCTGATTTGTACATCAGACCTAGAGTAGGTTTAAAGGTCTAGAATTTAAATTGTACGATTTTCTCATAAAAATGGCATTTAAAATTAAAACGTAAGGTTCATTTTGTATTGTACCATCATAGTGTGATTTGGATCACCTGGTTAAATTATTTTTCTAGTTAGGAAACTTCTTTTAACCAGTCATGTTGCTGTTACTTAGATTTAAAAAAAAAAAGAAATTTCTGAATATAATTCAAATCATGAGTTTTTATTCTTTAATAAACCGTTACCCAAAGACATCAAACCAAACAACACACCTGATCCGAAAAGTCATAGAAACATGATAGTTCTACCAGCCATGAATATTTTTGATCTTGATCTTTCCTTTGACCCTGACCTCACTTTTCTTAAATTAGTGTTAGTTCAGTTTAAAGAAATCATCCATGTCATTGTGGCAAGATAGTGTTATCAAATGCCATATATTAGTACATACTGAAAAGAACTTTTTATCTACATCACCATTTTGAAATTGACCTTTCCTTTGACCTTGTCCACACTTCTCTTAAATTACTGTTTAGCCCACTTTTAAAGAACAGATATATTTTATCAAACTTCATTTAAGGAATTATTTTTCTAATTCATGAAGTGATCATTGGATTTGCTTGTGTGATAATTTGCATAAACGCCGAAGTCTGCAAGTAAGGGAAGTTACACACCAATTACAACAAGCAGCATATCACCTTTATAGGCTTAAACTCATTCATATTCTAATGTGTCTTGTTTAAATTTTAAATCACTCATGCATAATCTTAAGTGTTTTGTTTAAATTTTATATCACTTATGCATATGCTAATGTTTTCTTTATCATGTTTATTAAATTTTATATCTTTTGAAAGTTTCTTTCACTTATTATGACATTAATATTTGGCCATTTTTAAGTGTCACCTTGGCTCATGGATTCGTCCCACATTTTCGCAGAGAAGATGAACTCCGTTAGTATGGGACACCATGCTGATATGCTTTTGTCAGCAAAGGGTATGTGTTGATACATTTATGTATTATTTTTTGAGGTATACATTTCATATTTATTTGTTTATCTCTGTATGTCAGCTGTAATTAGATCCCCACACAAAAATGCTTGAGCCCTGTAGGAATCACTGTCTGTCCTTCCACCTGTCCCTCCATATTTCTATCATCTGTCATAACACTTTTGTTGTGTCACAATAATTTAGATAGTTTTCAATGTAAATTTAAATATTGAACAAAAATACTGTACTATAATGTGTAAATAACTATTATTCACAAGAACATGATTTTTAGCTCTCTTCGACAAAGTCTAGATGAGCTTATCCTATACCCCGGTGTTGGGGTTGGCCTCTCCATCCTGGTTCAAGTTTTTGGAGTAGGTCCATTTCCAAGTAACTATAAGCCCTGCCCAGACCAAACTTGAATGAATGATGCATCTTGGGATGGACACTACTAGACTTACTTCGGATACTTGATCTTACATATTTTCCAGATGAGTGACCAGTTTAAGATTTTTAGAGCACGTCCATTCCCAAGTAACTGTAATGTTAATCCTTGACACTTTTTTCTTGCCTGATAACTAGTTTAGCTTTGTACATTAAAATTTTCAATTATTACATATATAACTTGTCTATATGAGCCTGTTTTTGAATTCAAGGGTCTTATTATTTTTTCTATATGTATTTTTGTATTCTTTAGTTCTTTTTAAACAGCCCTTAGTGGAGCCCTGTCTGACTTTCAGTTTTCAAGTTCTTGTTGACTTTTATCACATGCACACTATGTTTATTTTACCCATATTTTAATCTTTACACCATTCACAGAATATCAAGTTCCTGCCTCAATCCAAGAGGATTGGAGGCAGATGCTTTCTCTGAATCCAAGGGAAACAGCGGAAGCTGTACTCCGTAGGCTATTGCCCTTGATAGTTCGGGGTATTGTCAAAGGTGAATTAATTTAAATCCTGAATTGTATTATTAATGACAAACAACCTTTTTATTTATCATTTTGTTGAACTAGATCACATGAAATAAGATTAGGATATTCAGGGTGGATTTATTTTTTGTATAAATGCATGCAATTATGTTGTGTAAATTAGGAAAGAACATATGGAAAGGTGGGAAGCTGGAGGGGTGGCCTGAGGATATTCCATTCCAGGATCCAAACCGAACAAGTAAGACTGCCATCAAATGTAAAAATGTGTCATGCTCGGATCTAGAGTGGAGGAGGTTTAGGGGTTCAATCCCCCTTGAAATATACAGTTTTAAATATTATATATTAATCCAACTAAAAGTTACTTTTTTTAAAAAGTTCCTTGATCCGCAGCTGTGTGTTACACCATTTATTTGAAAATTTCACCACATTTCAATTTGTTTTGTAGTCAATAATAAGAAAATCTCAGCAGAGAGTCTTAGAAAGGTGTTTCTAGGTCTCCAGACAGCCTACCACATTGTGAGTAATAGTTATTATACACCACGCAACAAGTTGTGTGAGGTATAATGTTTTTGACCCGTCTGACAGTCAGTTGAGTGTCAGTCAGTCCTGTTTTTGCCAGCACAACTCCTCTTAAACCACTGCACAGAATTTTATCAAACTTGTCAGATATTTAGGACACAATGTTTAGATGTGCATATTACCAGGAAATTCAGAATCCTTAAGTTTTCTCTGAATTTCATTACTTTTCAACTTCCATTATTGGGGATATCTTGAATATAGCTATGAACAGTTTGTCATTGCAACTCCTCATAAAACCCTGCACATATTTTCATAAAACTTTGCAGATATTTAGGACACAATGTGTAGATGTGCATATCACCAGGAAATTCCAATTCCTATTTTTTTTTTCTAGATTTCAGCAAGGTTTTGGGGGAACGTGGGGTATGTGAGCTTGCTCACTTTTTCTTTCATAAATTCAAAGTGCCAGTAATACCTATACCTATACATAAAATAAATATATCTATTAATGGCAATCTATTACTTAAACAAAATTAATTCTTGAGTGTCTGAATTGTCAAAGGAAATTCCTGAACAGCAAGATTCAGTTATACCAGAAGATGTGTCTGGATTCTCTGAAAAGGTATTTAACCTGTATGGATGTGAATGATTTATCCTGTTTTAAATATACACTAAAATGTTTTTGAAATTGATGTTGAATCTACATGTAAATATTATTCCTGCAGGAAACACTTTCCACCTACCAGATTGAGAATATGATGACGAAGGTAATATCCAGGAGATATTTTTGCAATTTGATATACTGTATATACATGTACTGGTACCTGTACTATAGATAGAGTTTAACCTTTGACCCAAGCCCAAATATCGCTTACATTTTAAGACAGTTACCATGTATTTTGTTTCTCCTGCAACATATTTTACCATTTGAACATCTAAAACTAGCTATTTTCTACAGATTTAGGCAAGTCTCTGCAGTTTAAACTCTGGCCCTATGGCGTAAACATTGCAGTATATGTGACGTCACAATGCTTTTAGAACGTCGGAATACATGCACTAGGCTTTATTGGGGGTAGTGACCAGATAAAGCTTTGGTTTTTTAGGTTACCTTTATTAGGTCAATGCAGGGGGTAGTTGCAGGAAAAAAAGATAGGTATTTTAGAAGGTCAATCTTTCTAATAATAGCTTAAAAAATACAACCCACTTTATAGGGGAGTGTATATGCTACTAGTATTCATTTGATCAGTTTTATGAACATGTTTACAAGATCCAATATGAAGTACAATATAATCAATTAGCTAAAGGCTTTGAATTATATACACAGCTTAATAATCTAATTACTAGGGTTGAGACTAAGTTCCTTAAACATTAAAAAACTGGTACATTATTCATTTGAAATTTTCTTACTCTATTTTTGGGCATCAAGCTAACAAAATGCTTTATTTTAAACAAAACTTAGTGCAGTACCTGGAGTAACCTTCAGGTTTGATGCTGTGGTTAATAATTGTGTAAATGAAAGTACATTTGTACATATATTTTCAAAAATGTCATTTATTCATGACATTGCCTCAGACCACTGTCATTTAGATGGACCTCTACTAAAAAGAGCAGCATATGAAAGTCATTAAATTTATGTACATCCTGTCCATATGGGACCTTTATTTTCCTTTATCTCAAGTACATAAGCTGTATAATATCACACCAATCAGAAAATCCTCACCAAACAGGAACACTTTTTTAACACAAACCTAGACTTCTTGTTCTGATGTGCGTTAATTGATAATTGTCATGATACACTATTGACCATCGCATAATGACTATGGGCCTCTTGGTTTTGCTATATATACTCCCAAATATGTGTACCATTTGCTAATATGATTTTGAAATATTATTTCAGGTAAGTTAACAATTCAGTGGTTATTCACTCATATCTCATATTTGTTTTTTTCTTTTGTAATACATAAGAAATTTATGTTCAGTATATCATTTAGATATTTATACAGTTACAAAACAATTTTTGGTACTGAGAATAAGAATATATTTTTTGTTTTTTATTCCTACAGGGTAAATTCTCTGAAGTGTTAAAAATGTTGAGGCTAAGTCCTGCACCTGATGTTGTAGCATCCATTGTGGCCACACATTCTTCCTCAAAAATGTTGAAGCATGGTTTCTGGGGGCCTAAAACATTTCCATTGGCACTTCTTCAACCTAAGTTTGTTTGTGTTTAGTCTTGTGCAATTTTTTTTAATATTTGATTTTGCTACTACATGTATACCAAATATACAATTACTTTGTGTTTTAACTTAGCTCTGTGAAAAAAGATGGACTAGCACGATTAATCCCATGCAAAACATTAGAAGAGTGCGTGAATATGTACTCTCCCTGTGGCCCAGCACAGTTGGACCTTTTGTGTGAAGTACATGGACTGCTTCACATTGGGCATTATGTTCAGCAGGTTTTATGATGCACAATTTAATCTCTTCATTATCAATCGGCAATCCTCGGCTGACTCCGCTACGCTCCATTCAAACCTCGGATGTGATTAGTAGAGGAATACGCATCAGATCCTTACATTTCTCCGCCGGAAACTGCCTTATCACTCATTTCATATTTCGCTCTGCATAACGTTCTTCGAAAATGTTTCTTAATTTGTGCAATTCTTTATCATAAGCAGGTTTTGATTACA
>PRKT01001477.1:0-56834 GCA_003671525.1 Saccostrea glomerata
GATGGAGGAACAGAAGACGAACAAGACAAACACTAAGTGTCATGCCATTTTTTATGACGGGGCATAAAAATCATTCTTCTGGCAAACTTTCTCGATCCACTTTCACTGTCTGATTCGTCGATGATTGGGGGAATATCGGCTGCATCCAAGACATTCCTACTCCAATCCCGCACTCCAAATGATTTTTCTCTGTATCTTGCACCAGTTAGATATCATATTACTGATGCAATATGCGAGCACATCTCAAGTACTCATGCGCCTGTTCTACATGTGCAGAACCAAGATTCCACTGTATTCTCACTGTAACGAATCCAAAATTGGTACTTCTTAGAAGATGTGTGCCTACTTTGGAACTTGGCTCTGAGCAAGATATTGTCCTCTTCATGGAAATAAATGTCGCTTTCACCATCTATGCGCTCTTGCATGTAACTTGAGGATAATTTTAATTGGTAAGTACTACAAGTCAGATTTCTGAGTTCTTCATCATCGAATATAGGAAATGAATCCAAATCCACTTCAGAGGTCGCTTTCCATACAGCACTTTTCCTTTGCAACCCCTTCCCCTTAATAAAAGCCTTCAAGTGAATTACCTGAATCAAAATCAATTTCAATAACAAACAACACATTCTAAAAACATTTACAGTTAGGGTAGATAGATAATAAACATAAGTTGTAATTTTTGCACATTTTGAAATTTAAAATGAACACTATCTGTCTTTGATAAAAAGTATACTTACGTGCTTGGATACGTGAAGCATTTAAGCAGCTTCTGCATCATCCTCTTCTCTGCTGCTTGTGGGACTCAGTGGAGGTGAAAATCTGTTGGATACTGCATATACAATCCGAATATAGTCTCAAATGAATGGAATTTGATGGGTTGGTAGTGTACGGTCAAGATAACGCCATCGCTTGATACTGGCATTAGATGATTCTAACACCCACCTGACCTTAAATGTGAAAGTAAATATTGTTTTATCTAGAAAGAGTTTTATATAACTGTAAATGTACAGTACATGCACTTAAAAGCTTTGTTTTAAATTTAGTATACACAATAATTAGTGTAAGAATGTCAGCAAATTTTTAGATATGTAGTTATGAACATGCATTGAAAAATCTTAAAATATAATTCCCACTGTTACCTTTGTCACTAGTCGACTCATATTGGCATATTCGGTCAACATCTGCCTCTGACCAGCCTCTAAAAACCTAGGCATCTCCACCTGGATCCACAAATCTGCTAGCAAACGAAGAGCGTCTCTGAAGCCTCTATCCACAATGAAGAATACTTTCAGCGTTACTTTTGATGATATGTGTAAGAATGGAAGAATCAATGTTCTTTCTATCCGCTAAATAAGGGTCTAAAATGGAGACAAAATATCCTGTTGTTGTAACAACCACCATTGCTTTAATGATGAATCTCCCTTTGTGCATACTGAATGATCTTCGCTGGAAATGAAAATTATTACTTTTGTTCATATACATGTAAATGTAAGTTCCATCCAATGGTAAGATGACTTGACTTTTTTTCTAGACTGCCAAATAGAGTTTGAGCAAGAGGTCTGGTGTGGTTGCTGATAATTTCATCTCTTGAAATGTAACCAAAAACCAAGATTTTTTGGATCAAATGTAGTCAACAAGGCTTTTATGAATGCATGAATGGCTCTCCTTAAGCTGGATTTGGATGTTGGGAATAAAGTTGATAGTATGAAATTTGATAGTCCAGTTTTCAATTTACAAAAGAAGATTGCTACAGAGGTAGTCAAGCTTCTTGCTGGTGTATTCTTTACAAAACCCTGCACACAGTCACAAAGTTTTTGACACTTTCCTTGCCGATTCCTAATAATGACTTGTAGTCTTTGTTTGTCAATTTTTTTGGTTCATCAAAGTCCAAAAACTGATTCTCACTGTTGTGAAATCAAACGCAATTTAATCATTATCAATGTAATTTAAAATCAATGAATGAATTGTACTTAACTGAAGTACGAAACAATTCTGTTTAATTTATTTACCTTTACGTGTAAACATATCTAAATGCAGGAGAAATATGTAATTAATGACTAATATTTAAAAATCATATTTCATAATGCCGATTTTAAGCCACCGAATAAAATGTATAATATGTACACGATAATATCGGCATGTTATCTCTGTACAACTGCATAAATAAATGAAATTATTTATTGACAATTATTGATTAATTAATTACAACTGTCAGATCTAGAGTATTGAATATTTCTATCGATTTGTACATAACTGGTGTATACAGAATTTTCATTTAAACCGCTGCTAAACTAGTTGTGAGAGATTGACATGTAATTGATCTATTCATAATAAAACCGTAATAATATCCGAGAGATTCCGAGTATTAAATCCAAATTGAGGCCAAAACGTGTGAGAATCGTATACAAAGCGTGTAAGAAAGGTGTACAAAGCGTTTTGTGAGCTTTTCGTGTAAACCGTGCAGCATTTCGTGCAAAGCGTTTCGTGTAAACCCTGTAAGGTTTCGTGTAAACCGTGCAGCGTTTCTTGCAAATCGTGTAGCGTTCGTGTACCGTTCGTGCAGCGAGCCTGTGGGGTAGTAGCACGTCTCAGGGTCTGTAGGTACATTTAGGACCTTGCAGGGACGTAGTAACAGAAGGGGCAAAAAAAAAAGGCCGAACACACCTTATTTCACCGAGCTTTATTTATAAAGTGTCGTTAAAAGAAAGTGTTCCTCAAATTTAAAATATGTGTAGGCATCTTTTTTGACTAGATCTTTACCTTAACGGTGATATATTAATTAATGAAGATTATAATGATAATGGTACTTTTATTTTTTTGTTTAAAACAGCCCCTGCAGGATGACCTCACAATGTTGGGGTTAGAAATATTAGATTACACTAACCTATCGTTCATTAAAAAATAATAAAAAAAAAAAATGTACTGGCTGTTTAAAATTCAAATGAATTGCACATTTCTTCAAAGATACATGTATTAATGTAAATATATAATATTTTTTGAGTGTAAATAGATAGAAATAAGATATAATCGGAGAATCTTTTTGTCCGACTAAATTTGAAACAGACTTAAAATATCGTTGAAAAATCTATTGTACATTTAGAAAGAAAGTATTTTTTTCCAAATTATTAACGGTCCGTTTCAAGTTTTTTATTTATTTATTTATTTCATTAAATGGTAATCGAGATGACAGACACAATACAAATAATAAAAAAGACTAACAAAAAGGGAAGGAAAGTTAGGTTTTTCACACTACAATACAAGTCAAGGGAGGGGTATAGGTTTCACAAGAAGACTCACTAACGCTGAGGAAATAAAAATCGAACGTACTTACACAAAACGTAGTGGGACCAACAGGCTTGAATATGAACATTTTATTCTGAAACAGACTGGTTTTTAGTTTTCTTTTGTAATAAAAGCAGACTTTTCTTTTGTAAAACCTTTTAAAATTTGCCTCTATACAAATGTATAGAAGAAATTTATATTTTCCAATGTTACCAAGCGGGCTTAAAAGACAAATCATCGATGTTTAGCCGTGGGGTGATCAAGTCGATGAGATGTTTGATTACTTAAGTCACATGTGAACATGGATGGAGATTCATCCGATTTGCCTTCGTTGGTTAAATGGACATGAGGTTACAACACGGAAGACAATACAAGATACATGATTATTTATGTCAGAAAAAAAAATAAATAAAATTAATGGTATTACAAAACATTTAATGACTTTGTTCTCATGCAAAATGAGCCTGGAACCTATTTGTCTGTCTTCGGCTTTATGGCCTCAGGCAAACAACAGTTTGCTCTTGGTTATGACCAAACGCATGTTTATTTATTCCCTTCAAGTGGGTGTTAAATACTTAGAGGTGAAATTTCTGAACATTCAAAGTCAATCCATCCTGTCTTTTAGGAACACAGCTTTGTTTTTTTTTTTTGTGCATGAATGCAATGTTCTCCTTTCTGTAACAGAAACATCTATACAACTACAAATATTTCGTCCAGTTCCAGGACGCCCATAAGAAAAATATGAATATTACAAAATTCAAAATACTATAGAGGTTATCCTAAATGACATTACCGAAACTATTTACAAAAGTCTGTTGTACGAAAGAGGCTTTAGATGTCAAGAAGACAGTGCTACGATGATCGCAGTTGGAAATTTTTGCGGGATAAACACGTTTACAAAAAGATGGTGAACGAATTAGTCCATTGCATCCGGTTATAAACCAACATTTTAGAAGTGCCACCAAAGTCTCGGGATTCTGGAACTTACATTGAGTAGAACAAAATACTCTTTAACATAGCGTGACTATTCACCTTTTAAAGATACAGTGTTTATTTTGACCAGACGTTGCTGTTGCAGTTCATGTATGCTAAGAAAAAAATATCTTTTCAAATAATAAAACAAATTGTCATGAATTGAATAAGTCATATTAATGTTGATGACTTTACATAAATGTCATGCATGTTTTTTGTCGAAATAGACTCTGGCCATTAAAAATCACTTCTTGTATTTAATAGAAGTTTAAGAATTGGAACCTGAGGTTCTTTTTTTCAATTTATTTTTATCACTTTTTTCTTGTCAATCATTGTTCATTCTTTACTGTTAACGTAATAATTTTGGTCATGTCATAATTTTTATTTAGATTACTTAAAGATACGGTTATCACAAATAGACGTTTATACTTAAAGAAAACAAAGATATGTTAAATGTTTAGATACACTAAATACATGTACTAACATTGAAAATGTCATGAAAATAGTGAAAAACTAATGCGTGGTCTACTAAATTCAGTAGAATATATTCATAATTGTTAGATGTAATAATGTTCTAGGGACAGAGAATTGAATGGACATATATATTATTATATTTCGTTTTTCAAGTTATGCCGGTCTATTACATTGAAATATTACTTATTAGGGCTTAATGCCAAAAAAAAAAGATATCTCCAGAATCTTTGTTCGAGATAAATTACAAATTGTAAATGTTATTTACTGGAACTTGTAGCCCGTGAAATGGTGGAATCAAAAGCATGTAAATATATGGAATAACTGTCAGAATTTTCGGTTACACTATAATGTCCAATCGATTAGCCAGAGTGTTAATTTTATGAACAAACGCCTTCATTCCGTAAAGTATATCCATACTTGATGGCAATGTTTTAAGAACAAAGCTTTGAATGAGCATCAACGGTGTTTAATAATTGTACTTTGCATTTAAAATGACGCCTTACTAGATAAGAATTTTACTGATTGGGACTTTATACACAAATAAAAATATATTGAGATTCATAAGGATATACAATTTCATTTGATTTTGAGATATGACGATCTCATTTTGACTAAAGATAAATGCTTGTAACAGGCTAGTAGAGCTTTAGTCTTATCAGTAACTAATTGTAAATTCGTTTGAGATTTTAAAAATGACATTCAAATATACCGTGAATTTGATAGCATTGTTTTCGTATTAACTTTCTTTGACAATTTTTCAAGATAATCTTCTTAAATTGTGAATTCTTATATGAAAGGGCATGTTTTTTGGGTTTTTATTTCCAATGGTCTTCATTGATATTACATTTAATTGTTTGTAAATGTATTTAACAGTTTTAATAGTTTCCCTTGTAATATTAGAAATAGATTTTGGATTTCTTTACTTTAAAAAAAATAATATAATTTACTGATCCACGTAAGAACTTCATTTTGCAGGATCCTTATAATAAAAAAAGAGATGTACTATCCTTAGATTTAAAAGCTTGTTTACATCCCATTTTTTTGCGTTTCTCCTTCAATCATCAGACATATGCATAAATTTGACTTTTCAGATCAATTATAGAGTTTACATGTATAATATACATATTGTATATCTCTTTGCACCCTAAACATTGCATAATGTATTTTTTATTCTCATATTTTTCATGATAGAAACAATTCATTTGATTTCATATTTTGTTTAAAAATTAAATATACCCTTGTCATGAATATTTAATTTATGTTTCGATAAAGATTGTTTTCTGGAGATGAACATCTACAGATTTCAAGAAGCAATATTTCTTGAATATATGTATATGTGTATTCTGGAAATTAAGCATAGAAATAAAAACCCTCAAAGACACACAGTTTACCTACTAACTGACTCAGCTTTTCGTCCTTGGTAGGGGAAACTACGACAACATAATTTTAAAGTTAACTGATGGTAACTGGTGGTTTTTATGATATATGTATATGTATTTCCCTATTACATTGTATGGAAGATCTAAGGAGGAACTAAACCTAACAAAAAGTGCTTTTTAGACTTGAAGAAAAACAAAGCAGACAAAGATATGCATATTGAGATTATTCAATTTATCTTTAACCAAGGAACCAAAACTCTTTGTCCGACTTAAAGGCGAGTTATAAAAAGAATGGTATTATATGAGGTCAGTCCTTCTGATATATAAGCTTATTACGTTCAACCGACTTATAGGCAGACCGACTTATAGGCGAGTATATACAGTACTGAATTCTGCAGGATAATTTTCAAACTTAAGGCAATTGCGTATGCATAAACAGCAATGCTGATGTAAACTTACTTTGTGGAAAGAGAAACAAGGAATTTAAATTCCTATTCTTGGTCGTATATAATGCTTAGCATATTTTAGTTTATAATAAATTGTGTGAATGATTGTAAAAGAGCATTTTCTGTCTCATTTCTAAGGGCAAATCACTCTAACAGCAAAACAGTGCCATACAATCAAAACTCTTTAGTGTGCAGTCTTTAGAGCTTTCTTAAAGGGTCGAGACTACATAAAGTAGAAAATATATCTTGATAAGGATGTGCTTTTTTCATTCGTTATTCCATTTAAGTAAAAAAAATCAAATTGAATTAAGATCTGAAATGTACGTTTTAAGTTTTATAACAACTTTTTATCTGTTGCCGTTTTATCCTTTAACCCGATTTTAAAAATTTTCTGTCAGAAACAATGACCAATAGTCCACGTATTGCGGTCTTTTTACGCAGCACGGATAAGGTTAAAGTAAGGAAGCGGGGCCTAATTTGTACGGGAAATATTTTCTACGACGTCACACAAAATATAAGGTCTTCAAAATACCACAAAAAGAAATTATTTGCTATTTCAAACAGCTGGATAGCTGTATACTACATAAAAACTTACTATTACATGCAGTTTTGTCGTTTGTTAAACCTAATGCAATAGTATATAAACGATACATCGATCGTAATGCACTTGACAATGTGACGTCATCTCGCAAAAATGACGCAGTTTGTACACAGTGATATTTATTTGCAATTAAAAAAAAGGCCGTTAACTTGGATACGATGTCTATTTTGTTATTTTATTCATAAACTATCCGTTCATTCTCCAGGCAGGTGATGCTGTCGTGTGTTTAAATGCAGATTCATTAAAAACGTAATGGAAGGGCCCTAATAAATCGATTTATTGCAAGGGCATACCCTAAATGTATCTTGTCAAGTTTTTACACATAAACTCAAGAAGCATTAAGATAATTGAAAAGTGCTGCGAACCTTATGAAATCTTGCTAATAAATTAATCATAGCAATATTTAATGTAGTTGACCAGCGCAATAATCAACCTGCCGTCCAACAAATTAAAATTTAGCTTTTAAAAAAGTGAATCTACATAGGGTCGCAGCACTTTTCACAAACTACATATGATGTTGAAAAGGGTTATAAATTAAACTAAGATTTTTACCTTGGCTATGCCATTGCAATATTGGAATTTATAGACAACCTCTAAACTCCAAGTATAATTGCTAAATAATGTGACGTCGACATCACGTGACAAATCTAAATAAAAAAATCTAAATGTCCTTAACATATAGATTTAAACCACATTACATTTTTTTTTATACCAATGAAGTTTTAAACAGAATCGCCCATCCTAATAAAGTGTGTATTTTTTATCTTAAATTCTTAAATTAAATTATTTCCATTTGTAACCTTAACTGTGCTGCGTATAAAGGTCAGCGGGTTATTAAAGGCAGCCAATGCAAAGCAAATATGTCTAGTTTCATATATTTTTGAGCCTATTTGATGTGAGGGTGTCCCAAAACATATGTTACACTTTTAATCATCTATAACTTTATCAAATCAAAAGCAATTAAAAAGATATTTTGTCAAATTCTAGCATTTTATCATAAAATTAATTTGACAAAATTTCGGGAAATTCTGTTAAAGATTCAGGTAATTATGACGTCATAATGATGTCATCATATTTTCAAGATGGAACCTTCAGGTGAACAGTTGGCAGAAATTGTCAAACTTTACTATGAGTGTAAATCTGCAACATCCGTCATTAGAACCATGAAAAAACAACACCCCGGGATGAAAGTACTTAACAGAATGCTAATCTACAGACTTGTGAGGAAGCTTGAAGCTAAAGGCACTATAAATGACAGTAGACAAAATTCTGGTATTGGGAGACCAAGGAGTGTCCGTACAAAAGAGAACATTGATGCCATCGACAAAGTTATCGCTGAAACTCCAAAAAAATCAGTAAGACGAGTACTACATGAACTAAATGGCTCAGTTAGTAAATATAGTGTTCACAGAATACTCAAATTTGACTTAAAATTGATTCCATACAAGATGTATGGTTTCAACAGGACGGCGCTGCACCACACACTGCAGGCTGTGTTCTTCAGTGGCTCGACAACACGTTTGGTGATCAATTGATTTCTTATCGTACTGGAAATGTTTGGCCACCCCACTCCCCTGATCTGAACCCACTTGATTTCTTCTTGTGGGGCTATTTAAAAGACAGAGTGTATTCTGATTCCCCACAAACAACAGAGGAACTAAAGGCAGCCATTACTCGAGAAATAAGATCAATCTCTGTTGATACCTGTAAAGCTGTGGTGAACAACTTCAGAAATCGTGTTCAAACAATGTTAAAGGCAAAAGGACGTCATCTTGAACATATGTTATAAAATGTCGTATGTTATTCCCGTAGGATTTCGGTGAATAATGAAAAAACTGTGACAAATGTATGCTTGACAAAAAATTTAAAACAATCTTATTATAAGCTGTAAATTTCATAACTATACCTTTATGCATTAAAATTTTATAACAGTTTAAAAGTGTAACATATGTTTTGGGACATAAATATAAAGGAGTTGTTAACCTTTTTATGATGTTATGATGTTGAACCTTTCCCAGTCATCCTTCATAATCTATGTAAATTTTTGACACTTCAATTCCAATTTTTGTGAAACTTTGAATGAAAATTAAAAACAATATGCATCGGGTTTAACATGTTTCTTTTGCTTGAATAAATATTATAGTTGTTATTTCAATTTTGTTGGCAAAACTTTGTATAGTCTGTCCTTACTTTACTACATGAAGAAGAAGGATTTGTCGAATTATAAACATTTGAGACTTAATCGTTAATTCGAAAGTCCTAATATAGACAAAATAAAATATTTTTACGCATATTTAAGCACAAAGTCGACAAAATTTCATCAGGTGAAATTGCAAAACTGAAAACCTTGTATACAAAACCCATTTATGGAGTTCATCAGACAATTTATTCTCCTAATGCGAATGTTATCCGACTGAACCCTTCATTTGGTCTATGGTAACAGGAAAACTCCTCCTAATCCCCTGTCCAGTTAATGCCACTGATGTTCTATTGGGTACAAATCTAGACTGTATGGATGCAGTCAATGGTTGAATGTCAATATTTGAAGAAAGACTTAACAAAATTTGCCTACATGAATAAGGCATGAAGAACCTCTATTGCCCCTTATAGCTTCAACTTATCCCCGGGTTTCGGGTCTGAAAAACCCACTGTATGTTTCCTGTCCTGATCAGGTTTGAAATGAATATTATGGTAAATATTTAAACAATCTTAAATTTAACACCTGAAGATTTTTCCATTGTTATACGAATGATTTTAATTTTGTTGTTCTTAGGAAAATGAATTTTAAAGATTTGCTTCTATATCCCTTTGCAAAATCTAACCCACATCTGTGACCATTCCTTACCCTACCCAGGGGTCCTGATTTTAAAAGTTTTTGGTGTATTGGGTTGCCTCTATATAATTTTTTTTTCACATTTCTTCTATTATAGTGATGTGATTTGTCATGGACAAAAACATCATGTTCCTGCTAATCCGTGAAACAAGTTGCTCAAAATTATGAATCAAGCACAATGCATGGAGTACAAAAAAGGTCATATGAATGAAGTATCCATTTCCTAAGAACAAAACAAATAAGTTAAGCTGAATATGAGTACTTTTATGCAAATGAGCTAATAAAAATGGATAAATTCAAATAAAGTTCAAATAAATTTCCTTAATATTCATACGTAGTACCCGAAGCATATTATAACTAGTGCACATTATGACGTGATATTTTGACGCCATTTTTCTTTCCCATTCAAGATGATGAAACAAAAAAATTGTCTGTGATTCACACACCAATTAAATTCAAACCCACTCAGAAAAAAATATTGATTATATAAGATTCCAAAGTGCAACGGTCAGGTAAAGTTGCGCCTATCCAAAAGATGAGTGTTAGTCTTGCAACAATTATGAGGCATTCAATATTTTTAACGAAAGATATTAAAAGTAAATGGAATGTATGTTGATTTAAAATTATCAACGAATAAAACTGTACTTTTAAAGTATTTTTCATCTGTCTTCACGAGTGTGTTTTTATTCCATACATGTTTTATGTTCGTTAGAGTGAAACGAAAACACATACGGACTTCTGCAGGACTTGTGCTAATATATAAATAAATTTGATAGTCCCTTTTGGAGGAAACATGTAAGGTGTGTAAGATATAGATGGGAGAAAGAGAGAGAAGAAGAAACTGGTATATGGGGACATATGTGATAAAGGTAGGAAAGAGAGGAGACGTGAAAGAGTCCGGCGTCGGTAAGATGGGGATAGAACTTGGGAATGCTATCCTACAAAGAAATAAAAACTTCAATATTCTAATCCGTTTTGAAATATCTGTTACATAATTTTATCCACAAAAAAATAACATTGTACATGTACATATGTACGTAACAGTTTTATATGTATGTTTCACCCTCTGGCTTACCATTTAAGTCTGTTGAAGGTAATAACACTTATGTCTCTAGTTCGATGTATATTAAAAGGATGTTGATTGGTGATTTACTTTAAAAGCAGGTTTAATCAAATACGTGTGACGCCAAAATCGAAAAAAAAAACCTCTCCAACTATATAAACATACACTATGTCCATTCATTTTGACAGTATCTCTTCTTTTTATCATTTAAAATATTTTTTCTTCCTTAAAACTTTAAAATGCTAGTACCTATTCGGAAAGTATGAACTAAGTCCCATAAACGTTTAGAAACTTGACTATGTTTTTCGTAGTTTTTGAATTTGTCTTCCTCATAGATGCTGTGATTTTAAGTGCGAATATCAATAAAGAGCTAAGATCCCCCATACTTATACATGCACGTCAAATTTCTCATAGAGGCATTGATGATATATTATTATTATAAATGGTATATTGCTTCCTTTAATTATTTACAGTTCAATTATTTGTATGTTATCATGTGATTAGTTATCATAAAAATAAATTGAAATGATTTTTTATATTCGGAAGAGAAGTTATTGTATTATATTATATCTAAAAAGAAAAACTTAAAAAGAAAACAAATCTGTGATTATGTTTTCCTGTAAATTACACAATTCAGATTAATATCGTTTCACGGATATTAGAGATTTAAAACCATATTTAATTTATATCCGACTAAGGATAAACATCGGACACAGTTTAAAGTCAATTTAGCCATTGAATGGTGGGCATATTTAGATCAAAATTAGTGAAAGTCTCAACTTGAACGCAGATAATATACTATGTAAACCTACTCTTAATCTTATATTTTTTATTGTTTATCTCAGATATGCCACATATAGCTTTAGCAGAGTAACCAAGGGGGAATGAATCACAATGCCTTTCTAGAATCGAACTGCATATACAAAGGTTCTATCTCAAAGATTCAAAGAGGATCGTTATTTTCAATTTCAAATATTCTTCTTTTCAGAAATGTGACAGGGTCTTTCTGTTGTACTAATTATGAAAGAGACAAAAACGGGGATTGTAACGGTAAGGGTTTGTTATTTACATGCACTGTAAAGCAGAATGTTCCATTGGAGATTAAATGTTGTTGATATGCTTGTTTTGAATTATCAACGAAATTAAATCAACAGGAAATTTTCGTATGACTATAGATTGAATGATTATTTTCGAAGCAAAAAAATAAAGCCAACAAAACCGTTACAGATAACAATGCAATATTATTTGAACTCTTTTTTTTTATTTATTTAATTATTTTTTTTTTTGTACATGAGAACATTTTATTCAGACTGGTTTTTTTTGGTATAATTATTTTTTGATACACAGAAAGTTGTAAGAAAAAGTGATTTCGTACAGTATTTTATGGTGTTAGATTATAAAGAAGATTTTCTAACGTATTTTTATACAGATTTCATTACAATTAATATTTTTCTTTTGTCTTAAATAATTGTTACTTAGAACACACTGTTATTCTAAACATGTTATTATCATAACCTCTATCGTTATTTTTACAAAGCAACAAGCTTCCTGCAAGGACAGTGCTTAGAATGCTTGTTCTAGAGTAATAATTTAGAAGGTCATCAACTTTCAAGGGTGTACATCCACTATTTAACGCTGAAAAGTATTTTCTGTAGAAAACAATGTATCCTATCACAGTCATGGCTTACAAAAGAAATTCCCTTACTTCTCAAAGATTACAATGGCCTAGTACAGATCCAAATTTGTAGTACTCCCCCACTGGTGGTTGTTTCAATTTCCCTGGAGACTTTTCGTAAACAAAGCATTTCCTTTATCAAGGATTTACTATGATCTTCCACGTTGTTAAGAAATTAAAGACAAAAGCAATGGTCTTTATAAAATATTATTTCAGTATGTGCCCCTGGATACTTTGGGAGACTTTGTGATGCAGTTTGTCCACGTGGTAAATTCGGTGAAGGCTGTGCAGGGGAGTGCATGTGCTCTCAAGATGATTGTGACCACGTGACCGGATGTCCTCTTATAAGCCAGCTTATAACACAGGCATTTACAGGTAAAAGCTAAATGCATTTGTTAATATGATTAAGCTAGCTAACACTTTTTAGATGCGAAATTGTATAAACTTTAAACTTATATTATCTTATCTATTTCCCTTTTACGTCAAGGGCTTCATCGGACAAAAGTACATATTTCTACACCATCAATATCATCAGGAATAATCATAACTGAGCTTCCGATCCCTACCACAGAGAGTTACAAAATATCAACATCACCAACGCTAAAGCCGTATATATCAATACAAAACAGAACAATTTTGTACTCATCAGAGATACAAACAACAGAAATACCTACTGACAGAACTACCACGGGACAGTTTAACAGTAATTATACAATCCTGGGTGTAGGATTGATATTAGCTATTCTTCTGATAGTTATCATTGTACAGCTCCTATTGAGATCAAAATCTTTACACAAAGCAATTTCAAAGGACGAAAGGGTAGAAAACAATGAAATAAATTTATTGAGTGACTCCTCAAGAAAGCCATTGGACATCGATATAAAAGAGTATAGCAGGTTAGAAGAGGATAAGGTTAAAGGTCACGTGTATCAGCGTGTTGAGTCTGAGTATCAGGAAATTGATGAATGTTTAGAAATGCTGGACAATCCAGTTGTGCTCAACAGTGGTCCTCAGTCAAAACTGGAGACGACAGGTGAAAGTATTTGTTTGGAAAATTATATAGAACCTGTTATTCCAACAGAACAAAGCAGTAGACAACGCCATTCGTACTTAGAAATATTGGATACAGAAGTGTGTACAGGGGATGACAATTTAAATGATGAATGTAATGAAAACACAAGCAAATCATCGTCTTCATATGATGATGTGATAGTCGAAAATGCGTATTCTTTTTTTAAAGTGTGTTGCCACATACTATAGAGTGTCTTTAATAAATCTAGCATAAAATTATACTTTGTGGTCTTAGGCTATAATATATTAGTACAACGTACAGTGTAATTTGGGCTTTCAAAATTTATACATGTATATTGAACATAAAACAACAAAAAATAAAGAAATATTGAGAAGTTTAGATTGATATTTTCATTATATGCAAAATTGTTAGAAAACAAAAAGTACATATTTTAATCACCAAGCGCTGTCGACGTTTATTTTCATACCTTCGACAAAGTCATTCTTTTTTTTCTTTCAAGTTCTGCTTCTTTTACTTCATACTTGTTTTTTGATGAAATTCCCGGAGCTGAGTAAGAACTTTAATCCACCTTGTTTATATGATTTCACATTGTCATGAACAGCGGCATTGAAGGAATATAATATTCCAAATGGATTTATATATTGGAAGGAACTGTCGCATGATTATGCCAACATATTTTGTTCGTGGGAGTTCAATATCTACAGCACATGATCAACATCATGTTTTAAAGTGATAGGTTTTTTATCACACCTTGATTAAAAATCGACATTAATTGCAGGCTTGGAGTCAATTACTTTGAAATGTAATTAATTACTTTCAAACACATTGATAATTTTGTCAATTACTTGCAATTACAATCACATTGATTTTTTCAAATGTAATTAATTACTTTCAATTTCTTTTACAGATGTAATTAAATACATTTCAATTACTTCGAGTTTTATTTCTATAAAAAAATAGAGATTTTTTATAAAAATTAGATTTTTTTCTATAGGGATCGAATTAAAACTTTCATTCAGTGTTTTTGTTCTTGTGTATGATAGGGGTTCACACCTGGTCAAAATTAGACCTTATAATGAATGTGACATACTAGAAACAAATTAAACGTTATGAGACAATTAATTATAGTACAAACACAAGCCCATATTTCACCGATGTGTTCCCGTTTTGCAGACATTTGGTTATTAGTATAGAACAATAGGTTTTACCAGTATGGTTTATTGTAAGATCTTTTTAATACTTTCTCAAATCTATATTTTTTAAGGAAATAAATTAATATATATCACGATTTCATTCATTATTTTCTATCTTAAAATGAAAAGAATATAGGTAAATCTAAAGGGGATGTAGTAAGAAATAGTCTATTGCTGTGAAAACAACATAAATATCTAAACAATCATTTTTATTTGCAAATGGGAAAAGGGAGAACTGCTCAGATTTATAAAACATGGGAATGAGCAGTATAAACCCACCAGTGTGAAACTATGTTTCAGTATAAGACACTTTTTTAAATATAAACTTTCATTTTGAAAAAAAAAAGTAATTGAAAATACATGACCTTTTTGAAATTTATTTTAATACATTCAATAACTTGTAATTGAAGGTTCGCTCAAATGCAAATTACTCCCAATTACTTTGAAAAATGTAATTAATTACACTCAATTACAATTATTTATTCAATTACCCCATCCCTGATTAAGTGTGTATCCTTTCTCTTTCTTGATCTATTTTGACATTACCGTATTATTTTGGGGGGCTTTGAAATGTTATGTGCTTCCCTGGTGACCCCAGTGTCCCCACTCTTAAAAAAAAAAAGATATATTAACGGGTTAAAACAGTTTTCCGTTTTCAATAAGTTTATTTGAACTTAAGTCGCATTTTGCGGTTTTTGGTTTGTTTTTTATTTGGGTTATCTGGACTGCCGCATGTTTTTCTTCCTGTATCAATATTTTTGGTGTCATTGAAAGTTTAATTTTTTTTTTAATTTTGTACTTCTGGAAGATTACTGTTTCAAAAACCATAAAATGCGAGTAAAGTTCTAATAAACTTATTGAAAATTGAAAAGTGTTTCAATCCGTTAATTTGTTTGTTAAATTATCACACTTTGTATTTCAGTAATCAGTACTGAAACAGTCTGATATTGCGATTAATATCGGACTGCTTACTAATATCGGACTGCCACAGGTAATTTTGTAGACTGCAAGAAAAAAGGTATGACATAACGGCAATGTTTTAAAAACAGGTAACCCGGATATTTAAATCGGGTTTATTGTACTCAAACTGCAACGGAATCACTCCTTATTTTGCGTTGATTATGAAAAATTATACCAAAGTTATGGATCAAGGATAACTTATAAAGATAAATATTACAGTATTGATATCAGCATAATAAATGATAGTTTTAGACTTTGATAAATAAAGTCCTTATACCACGAGAAATGGTTAACTTTCGTTTTTTGAATAATGCACTAGGCGCCATTGATCTAGTAAACAATCATGTATATTTGGTTGGTTGTATTAACATGCATATTGTTAAAAAAAATTGCCAATGAGAAAGAATAAAAGAAGACATTTTTAAACAGGATGATGCCAATAAAAGACAGTAATTGCACTTTCTGACATTAACAAACTATTCCTTTTTAGTATGGAACGCATTACGCGCTAAGACTACACGAAGTCTTAAGGATAACAACCCTGTAAAATGGGATCTCGAAATACCTGTAATTTGCTAGCTACGAATCAAACTATTTAAATAACAACATAGGGTCTATTACATAAATGTAACTAAATTATAGTCCTATCTTACTTTCTTCCTTTCTTCCGTTTTTTTTTTTATTTCAATGTTTAATAGATATATCAGTCAGAAAGGAAATTATAATTCAATTTGAAACATTGTTTTTAAACACATTTTTTTTAAAATCCCCTATAACGATTTACAATTCAGATATTATTTATTCAGGTGAATTGTATTTTTTCCATGAATATCAGTATCATTTGGCATGCACTAGCTCTTTCATGCTCGATATTCGGCAATCTTTGATTAAACTCTATCAACAAATCATTTAAAAAAATGGCTGACGTTCTGAGACAGATGTTCATAGTTAGTATAAAACTTTATTTCGAATTATTGAAATAGCACTAGTCAGGTCAAGGAGAGTCATTATTAGACCTATTCTGTTCGCACATTATCAATATATTTTATTTGTCCTATATTTATCTTTATTTACAAGAATTCCTTTTATATTGAGCCAAAATAGGGTCAATAAGCAGAAACGCGTTGGTACAATTTCAGAACATACGAGGGGTTATCAAAAGGTTCGTGGACTGAGGCTATAAAATTAGTGCTATGTAGTCCGTGCTATCAAAATTTATATGGGACATAAAACAACACAAAATAAAGAAATGTTGAAAATTTTAGCCTGATACGATCATTATTTTCCAAATTATTATAAAATGAAAACTACATTATATGATCACCCGGCACTGTCGTCGTTTATTTTCATGACGTCTGATAACGTCATTGTTTTTTCAATGCCTTCCTCTTTACCTCATACACTTTTTGATGAGATTTCCTGGAGCTGAGTAAGGACTTATACCCACCTTTTTTATATGACTTTACAATGTCATGAACAGTAGCCTTCAATGAATACAACATTCCAGATGGATTATTTCCTTGGGAGATATCTGCACTTGATTGCCGGAATATTTTGCTTTTGGGAGTTCAATATCTACAACACATGATAAACCTCATTTTTGACGGGATTTATTTTTCACACCTTCAAAAGTAGAAATTTATAAAGATCTTCACATTTTTTAGATATTGTGAAGTTTCCCAATCCACATATTTGTTTCTCTTTATCCTGCAGTCTGAGGTCAGTGACGTCATAGACATAGTGTTTGAATTCCCAGTGCAGCGAGACCAAGTACAAACATACGTCATGATCATTTCATTATAAACGGGTCACTGTCAATGTATCGTGATAAATTACAGAAGCAGATTTTTTTAATTAATATTTTTTTCGTGTTTAGTAGCAGAGATTCTCTCTATATAGATAATTTTCAATCTTTACGTTTTCATGTGACGTCACAATTGATTTTCCGCACTCGGAAAATTCAGACCTGAAGCGTTTTTATCATGTTTACATCTAATTCTTCGATGCCCTGTGCGATATTGAGGTAAGCTTCACCCTGTGATATTTATGCAGTAAATAATATCGATGAAGAACTGACATTCAATCGTTAATTTAGAAATATTTATTGACAGAATTCCAAATGAGGTTTTTTGTCGTGGAAGCTGCCTTGAGAAATGCACAAATTAACCCACCGAAATACTATATAAAATGAAAACAATTGCTTTCAGATAATTCAAACACTATGAATATCCTGACATATTTGAGTAAATAGTGCTATCTATCATATTTATCATTTGTGCGTAAATATTCGCATTATGAACTCCGTTATGGGCCCGTAAACTTGAAGTACCTTAACTACATACAGACTCTAAAAGTGCTGTATTTGTGGGGCGATATCTTTTAAATTAGTAAAGAAATCCCATGACAGGACCTTTTTAAAATGTAATGTACATATTAAATTGGTAATATAATAAATACAAAAAAAATCATCGACAGGGTTTTTTTCTTCTAAAGGTCCTATTCCTCCTAGAGTAGATTTTTAGATTGCAAGAACAAAGGCATGACGTCACAGTAATGTTTAATTATACAAATATAATTGTGCACACTTTTTAAACATATCATCACCTGTTGGACACTTATATTAACAGTATAAATAGTAAATTTAAGGCATATCTTTGGTCATTTAAGACTAGTTTAATATTAATCTGATTTGAATTGTCAAAAAGGGGTTAATCTAAAGTAAAAATTTTGCTCTTTCAACAATTTTAATTAATGTTAATGTTAATCATCATTAATACACATTTTATCTGTACCTTCAATCCGAATTGTGTTGTTGCGCGTGACATCTTTAAAAATATTTTTTTCTGGCATCATTTTTTTTCCTATTGCCTTTCTTTGCAATTTTCCTAGCTAAAATATTTTAATCTTCAATTAAAACAAGTGCAATGTTAAAAAATACACTTAACCTATGAGAACATGAGTAAAGTGGTAGATTCAATCTACCGGTATGCATAAAATGACCCTGTCCTTAAATAGGATTATTAATTAAGACATTTATTTTTTATTATACAATTAATTACCCCTTGTGAGGTCAACATGGTGAAATAAGGACCCGAGACCTGGCCCACAAGGTGCCCTGCCCTGACCGAGGCCGCGAGGCCTCGATATCATCGAGTGGGCCAGGTCGAGGGTCCTTATTTCACCATTTTTGATCTCACAAGGGGTAAATAATTGTTTTATTATACCGATATATATATTGAAAAGTATGTATCTCTTCCTGTTTTCACAGAGACGTATATGTCTCTGCGTTTTCAATTCTTTCTTTGATCGGGATTGGGATTCATACCGGATAGTGAAGTTGTTTACATTGACGTCTGCAAGTCGTGTAAGTTTTTGCATCGTGCTTTACTGATTAAAACAATATTTAATTGATGGCGACATTCATTGTTATAACTAATGATTACCTTTCCTCTACATAGTCAAAATCTAACACAGATTTCAACTCTTTAAAGAGATAGCCTACATCTACATTCTATTGAGCTGAATTGTAACGATATATTGAAACGATATATTGTAACGATAAAATTTTACCGTGTTCTGAATGGTAATGCAAAAAGGACCATGCACAATTTTAAAAACATGTTTTATCTCCCGAATAATTATTTTTTTATGAATTAAATTCACTCAAAAACTACTTTTTATCATGCGGTCATTTTTAGCGGTCATTAAAGATAATGACCGGGTCATTATATCCCACGTGCAATGATTCCTAGGTCAGTATTGCTGTAAACAGTACCATTTGGAGTCATTGTTGTATTTTAAAGTTGTCTTACCAGCCAATCAAATTCGAGTATTATCAATAGAGGTATAATAAATTACAATGTAACATGATTAAGACATAAAGTAAGTTTCCCATAAAAATCCTTTTTAGAATGAAAAGTGTATTATTGCTATATGACACCCCCTTTCCAAAAATAAAAATAATTGAATAAATGTAGAATCAACTGTTTTCAACATATAAACAACGTTGAATGTCAATGTTGATTCAATATTAAGACTTCAACGTTGATACAAATTTCAAAATCTAACATAAAATCAATGTCGAATCAACATAGAAAAAAAAGACAACGTTGATTCAAAGGTTTATTCAATGTTGTGTGACTGCTGGGATGGTGGTTCAGATTTTTCGTTATGTTTACAAGCTACTATCCCGGTCTCTTCAGCTTAGGTTATAACTAGCATTAAATGTTTTGTTATATCTTAAGTATTGTTGATCAAAAATTAGTATTTAGTGTTTTACAAATATATACATCTTTTTATTCTCTGCATCAAAAATCTCAGAAATGAATAATACAGACCTGCCCTGTTCCATCTAGAGTTTAGAATATCTATCACGTCGGAATGGTCTGCGTAAAATAGAGCATTGCAAATACTCTGTCTTGTGAGTGATAGTCTGTCTCCTTGGACTTTTGATAAAGCTCTCAGAATTTTTTCCTGAGTAGTTCTATTATCTCTCTCAATCTGATCTATATCACACTGTTTCAAACCAAGAAACCACAATATGTGATTACATTTCATGGCTAAATTTTGACTCATAAGGATAAAGTCAGAAGACTGAGCTTGTTCTTTTGGATTGTATAAAGATTCTTTATAATAAAAGCTGTCTTTAGAGAACATATCTATATTCTCAATCAAATCTTGTCTCTCCATAGAGGAAAAAATTTCCTTCAACTTAGCTTTGTGGTCTATACGTTGATATTTATATCGCCACATACGGAAAACCTTGCAGTAGGTTTCAGAGGGATTCCAGTCGATGTAAGCCGTCTCTGCCAATTAAAGTTCACTAATATATGTAGAAACAAAGGGGAGGTCCGTAAAAGACAATTGTCTGGACACAAAGTCGAAAAGGAGTTCCAAATCTGAAAACATTTTTTTTTTCAATAAGTAAATAATGATTCAATAACAATTATTATAACAGTCTTAAATATTTTATTCGATTATTTATTTAATAATACTTGGGATGTTCAGTTTTTGAGCAAACACAGGTTCGCAAATTAAAATCCCCCACCCCACACACACACCCAAATCTTATCATTTTTCAATCATGACAGGTTTTAGTCATTATAAATCATTGCACAATCCAGAACCTCCAAGTATTTAATAATAATTTAATAATATTTAATAATAATTATCATTAGATAAAGAAAAAAAAATCTAGAAGTAAAGAAAATTATCAGATGTTTAAGTTTTTTAAATATTTTCTTTGGTGTGTTAGCATTAAAAAGTGTTTCTTAATTTTCAATTTATCTTTATGCATTCATCAACGAAGCAACCTTTATGTAGAGCTGCAAAAATCGTTGATAGCCTCTTCATAAATTTATTATTGATAGTACATGTCATCTCATTCTATTGCTCTATCCCACTCTCTCTCTCTCAATGTTGATGAAAATATATATTTTATTCGTTTCCATGTCGTAAAGCAGTTAAAATGGTACATACTAGTGCATCCTTCAATAGCCGTCCTCTCTGACATTTCAAGTTCACAATTAAAATCATATTTTTCTGCACCATGTTCGCTATTCATTGATTCATGTTCAATCTTGACAGATGTTTCTTGCTTCCTTGCAGTTCCCTGAAACAAGTAGGGGTAAATATTACTCCTTTTGTGCTATACTTTTGCTAAATGCAACGTCATCTCTCTATACAATGTGAGTGCATGAAATGTAAATCGTACTGCATTAACACATAAAAAGACAATTCAAGAAAAAATAACAAAATAGTTTAATATTTTTGAGGGTGTAAAAAAATAGATGGACAAATAGGTTATCAGAATGAAAATATTTAGATATTTATCAATTGCATACATACGTAATCGAACAAGTTCATTATCAACGTCACATGTTTCCACCTCTTCCTTGTTCCTGTCTTGTCTTTGTATAAGGATAATGTCCTTCTCTGTTGATTTGACTGCAAAAGAATGAACATGCTATCTAATCCCCTGCATGTTATGGATCTAAATATATTGTCTTTTTTCAAACAAAATTACCCCTTACTTTTTTTCTAGACTTTATGGTAGCTGAAACTGCAGACTCTTTATTATTTAGTACTGAATACCTCTAGAACTGGATATTTTTTTTCAGAGTGTATATCTTTTTATAGATGCTTAAAAATCAGAAATTCTTGTTTCCTGTTTTTATTTAACAATGTGATTTTTTTCACAAGCAAAAGGTTTGTTATTCATTAATGGTTATGTAAAATACGTGTGAGATATCACGTACATGTAATTTTCTTTTCACGACTTGAACGTATACCCTACATCATACTTAGATGCATGAAGTGAAAATTCAAAAAAAAAAACAGTCTATATCGTGTTTCTTTCAAATTATTATCAATAATAATGTATAGAATAAAAATGGCACCCTTTCGAGTGCTAATATTATAAATGTACATACATGTATATTACAGTGTTTTATGAAGAACTGTGTTTTAATCACAAAGTTTTTCCTTTGCCTAGATGTCTTCACATGTACGCTGAATTACACACAAAAAAAAAACGTTTACCGCGCCTTATATTTATCCTCTTACTCTACTTTGAGTTTATGACTTGTATTAAAAAAAATTCCGGGTGTCAACAGACCTGTGTTGAGCAAATTCATCATTTTATTCAATTTGTGTAAAGAGGGATAAGAAAAGTTCCAGGTTAATACATTCTAGTGTTTGGATAAGTTTTAGAAATGTTCCGAAAAATGATTAAGAAAATACATCGAACTACAGGGCGTACAACATGTTCCTCAAATGTATGTTTTGTATCTCTTGTTATTACATACAAATATTCATGTTTGTAAATCTCCTCTGAATTTTACATTGTTTTTAAAATGTTTTTAAAATATAAGTACACCAAAAATTGTGATATAGTTCATTCAGGAAACTGTCAAAAGGGTTATATAGAAAAATATGACCCTGTTATGTCTTGTCGAAATGCCTAGTAAGGTATGATAATTTTATGTGAGGAAACTAGTTACATATATCCATAACGCGTAGTCTGATCTTATTGAAATTCACGATAGGCAGAAATGTTATGATACATTAAATGTTGTAAGGATACAGCAAATGTAGGATATGAATGATGTACATGTATACATAAAATTAATTCACTTGTGCTCCAAGACCGACAACTTTTTTTCGAATGAAAATAGAGGAAAATCACCAAAATAAACACTAGTACGACCATCAAGGAGACTACACCAGTAATTTTTGGCACGGTCTCAATCCCTGGCTGCGAATCAGAAGTACTGTGTGGTGACATCGAGGTAAGATTAAAACTGTCTGTAGACATAGTGTATGCTGAGGAATCAGTAGGTTTAATAAAAGTTGTGGATTTTGGTATCTCGTGACTCCTTCAATTAAACAAAATCATCCAATAAAATAACAGTTTGATTCAATCCGTCGTAACTTCTAACGAGAAAATGAAACAGATTACACAGATTCATTTACGTTTTGTCTATACAGTTTTCATCTGCCAAATAGCAGCATTTCTGTGGATTTATTTCCAAGCAGGCTAGATCTGAAAGAATAATGACCTAAATTATTTCGAATAGTTTTTTTTATACTTACAACCCTTCATCACTTAGGTTTCTATTCCATCAGAAAAAAGAGTGGTTCTTACATTTGTAAATTTTATTGGTAAGATAAGGTTCTCTCGGACAACCTTTGAGAAAACTGGTGCAGTTGATGGCGTCTAAGTGTCCCAAAGATACAGCAAAAGGACAAGTTTCTAAAGAAATAGGGAAAAATATTAAAAGTACTATATGTTTGTTCACATCCCAAAGTCATTAATAAAAGCCATATTATTAGAATTATTTTTTTTATTTCATGTTATTTTTTTTCGCTAAACTGCTTAATATTTATTACACTTGCAACTGATAATTAAAAAAAAGAATATGATAAAAATTACCATTCTCTTAACTTAAACTGCCACATAAAATTATAATATTAAACAATATGATTCATTTAACACTGTATATTTTCTCCCTACCGTTTCAGTGAACATAACAAAGGGTTGCTTGGGCATATTTTTGACTTATAATTGGTGTTCAATATTAATATTAGAATATCTTAATTTCGAGTTAAATGTAGAATTAAACAGGAAACGTCTCAGTTACATGTATGTAAATGCATTCTAGATAATGCTTCCTACGAAAAAAAGACATCTGGGATAAAGTACGCATCGGAACTCCAACATTAGGGTTAGAATATACAGCTCAACAAACTTTTTAACCTAACATGGTTTTTTGCACAAACTAAGGTCATATTGTTGTAATACAAATTACCATTTTGAAACTGCAGTACAATGGCATAACCCTTCGTTATATATTATATATAAAGTCAAGCATTAATGTCTTTTAAAATTATTATCCTAAGTTTCCACAGTGGATGTTTCAAAGAAAAATTGATAAATAAATGGTAGGATGTTTCGACTATACGATTCTACCACAGGTTTTGAAAAATTGTATAAAAGGAGCTCTCATTGACCCCATGTAGTTAATTTTTTAAAATGTTCTCCTTAAAGGTGAGTATTTTTGAAAATTCTTAGCTCATTTACCAGATTTCTCTTGGTTTCAACAAAATTTAGCGCCCAAAAGCGATAATATTGCAAATGGAAACCACGCTTAAAGGCAGGATAATGAAGTGTTGTCTATTTTTTTTGAAAAGTACATTCCTTCTATGAATAGGAAATTTTTTTCTGCATTTACGGTTTGAAACATTAAAAATATGCAGTGGGATGAAATTTGCATGATTCTAGATTTTTGAAGTTGACTCCCAAAATATCTCACTTTATTAACACCGAAAGCAGTCTAACATATGAAAAATACTATTACCACCCCGAGCTGAAAAGTTAAAATGTACAAAAGTTACAGTAGCTGTACTGTACCCATGTCTACATTTCTGCCAAGAGATATTGCTTTCAAAAGCACGGATAAAAAACAGTTACAATTGACAAGAAACTGCAAAAATTCTAATGAAAATAGTTCTTATTTTTCAGCTATGAATAAATCAAAGTTCTACCAATTATTTTCTGTGAATTATGCTTCGGTAAATGAAATGATACTCAAATCATGTAAACAAATACTTTCAAAATGCATTTTGTTGTCTCGATACACAATATTATATCATAACAATGTAACCTTAATTTGTGCGAAAAACCATGTGAGCTTAAAAAGTTTGTTGAGCTGTATATCTTATCTTATAAATTATTGATATTTCCATAACCTAAAGACATTGTTTAGACGTAATCAAAATAAAGATAATATGATTAGAATTTTTATTATTTTACAATTAACATTGACTCACCTGCTTCATATTTGCCAATACTCCCTAGAAGACAAAACTCCACAAGTGAAGATCTGTCATCATTAGGTACACACTGGTACAGGTACCTTCCTAGTGTATCATTAGGACATTGTAACTTAACGCTGTTGCTCAGCCAACTGAGACCATCCTTAGGACAAGCAGTCACGGGACTGAATTTTACATCCATTTTTCAACTACAACAATTTATGTTAATTTAGTAAATCAATTCAAATTAATATATTGAAATCATTCCGGGACTTAAAGAAAGTTAAATTTGTTTGCTTCTTCCTTTTCTTTTTTCTATGATTCCGTAGTACTTACAAATTCATTTATTTTTATTTTAAAATTCTTTATAAATAAGATTTTTGTTTTCATCTTAAACTACAATGGGTGATGATATTTATCTCCATTGTTACGCCATGATAACTTACTTGACGTCAAGACTATAGTTCAACATCTTTGTTCATTCAAATTCTCAGCTGAATGGCGTATTTATCGTAACTCATAAAAAAATAATATAAGAAAATATAAAAAAAAACTAATTTAAGTTTTGAACATTCATGAGTTGCTTGAACTACAACACTTCACGCCGGCGTATATATCATGAAGCGCCTTCACGTTTTATGAAATATGCTGGCGTGAAGCGTCGTAGTTCAAGCTGAACAAGACTCGTAAAAAGGCACACGCCATTTTCGATAGCATTATCTACGATACATCAATACTAGGGTATACTCTCGCATTCGTTACACCTGACTGCTTTATTGTCACGGGTATCGGCGTGGAATGGCGACGCGTGTTCGTGCTGGTTATCTTGCATTGCCTTTGTATTTTATTGCAGTTATGTACATCTGTGTTATTTGTATACTGCATTGACTTATACAACTATAAATGTATAAACTTATATAAATGTATATCCGTCTTCTTCGGTGTCGACTGATTACACTGAACAGTGATCAAATTTTGCCCTATATATAGCAGTCTGAAGAGTAGCGAGACTCGGGAACAAAAATGGCGGACAGATTCTTTTTACGAATCATGTTCAGCTTTCATGTCATGATGAATCTTCAAAACTTAAAGACAGATGATACAAACAAAAATTGACGCCTGGATAGGTATATATTTTTTTGGCTTAATTTATATGAAAATGATGCGAATAGTAAATATCTAGAATATAAAGAATTTGTAAACCTTCGGTGACGTTTAAATTCTGCCTCTCTAAATCGATCCTTATTTATCTTTACAAATATTTTTCACTTTAAATACCATTTTTGTGAAAATTTGAATTAAAAATTAAAACTATGCAGTGAAAGTTATTTATTGTATTTATAAAAACATGGCTCTAGTTGTTATTTTCATATTTGTTGACAAAAGTTTGTTTGTATCATCTGTCCTTAAATGCATTTCTTAATTAGAGCGAAGAAATGAGCTGCTATATACATGTATAAAAGGTACAACGCAAAATGTATCTATCAAAAATGTAGTAAAAATGGATTATGAAATTTTGTATAATTACAATTCACTTCGAAATTAATGCATGATGTATTAACAAAAATGTAATAACACACTTCTTAGGATTATTATATTTTGCGATATTATACTTTGTGTCTAGATCAACGCAAAATGTAATAATGAAAAATGTAATAACGCGAATTATGGATTATGACATTTCGCGTTGTTACATTTTGCGTCGACTGATTGATTGATCGTATATTGTTTAACGTCTTTCTCGAAGAATTTTCACTCATATAAAGACGTCCATTATATCGGTGAAAGGGCTTCTTGACACTCAGGGCCATTGAGCAGTGAGGGATCTTTATCGTGCCAACGCCTGCCGCTGACACAGGCCATCGGTTTTTAAGGTCTCACCCGACGGACCTGCAACTTTCACTTAGGCCAGTCGGGGCCATGATTACTCACGACCTCCAGATCACGGAGCGAGTGCACGTGCTTAGCCGAATGACCTACCGTGAACGGTCATTTTGAATCATAATTAAGCAAAAGGCAAGAACGAAAAATGTAATTTAATTCTCTTTGGTCAGCCATATCGAAATAAAAAATACAATAGAGGATTGGCTGATGAAAAGACGATAAAACAAAAGAAAAAAAAGATATGGGACTTTGCTCACGGTGTTGGTACACATTGACATTACGTCAGGTTAATAATTTAAGTCATAACGTTGTTTTAATGTTTTGAACCTTAAACATGCATATCCTCTTAGACCTTAAAATGAATTTCATTTTTCAAATATATTAAAATAAAATAACAGGACACAAAATATTCCATGTTTGAACCTTTGTGGGAAATATTAAGATGTTAATTAATAAATTTAATAGATGATTAATTGTAAAATTTTATACACTGAAATATCGAAGGCACTTTGTGAATATACAGTTTATTCCTCTTTCTTCATTTTCTTACTTTGAAATACCTGTCTTTTATAGAAATAATACTGATGTAGCTTTCCCTTTCAACCATTTCTTTTTCATTTATTCTTTCAGTTAAGTCATCACAAGTTTCTTTTTTTAAATATATTATAGTTTGCAGTTCAATGTAAAGTTTGACGTTACGTCACAATCTAGCTGACAGTTGCACTCAAGATATTTTTACACGCCTCCAAACCGCATACTTTACTACTGGGACTTTCCTTTTATCCCTGATTGATTGCTTGTGCAAGATTTTTTCTTTAATGTTGATAATTTGAGTTGACCAATCAAGTGAATTATTTACGCTTGTTGCATCTGACAAAAAGATCGTGGCGTTACCTGAAACTTTACACTGAACTGCAAACTATGATAACGTCCACATGCACCTTGGTTGCATAGAGAATAATGAGACCTATCGGTAAAATTTTAACACGATAACTTCCTACGTTTCAATGGAACTGTCGAATACAAAAAAATTTTGCCGAGTACACGACCAGATTTTTTTTATTATAATACTCGTGCTGATGTATCTTTGTGAAGTGAATCGGTTCTTTTATGAATGTTTATCGTTACCTAATGTTATATGTCTTTTATTGGGTTAAAAATGGTCTTGCTTTTCCCAGCCCAAGTATTAGGCTACTGTTTAGATTAGTGTTGTAAACTATGGAACAAAAATGTAAAAAAAAAAATAATAGTAAAGCTTACAAATCAATTTAATGAATTAGAGATGGATAAATAGGGGGTACGTACTAGACGTTTCATCATTATTAAAATTCTGCTTAATAACTAAAATTTTAAAATCTTTTATTTTATTTTAAAGAAAGGGTTGCTCTTATAATGCATATTTCGTATAATTAAGTATTTTTCTGTGGAACGATATTTGTGTAATTATTGTTTTTCCCCCTATAGTAAACATGATGTTTACCGTAAGTGAAATAAAAATCATTTGTAAAATCAAATGTCCAACAAGCTCAGGAGTTGAATATTAGGAGGGGTATCCTGTCCACATGTACCTAGGAGCTGCTACTAATAACCCGCATGGGAAAATCACGGCGATAATACCTTGAAGCTCTCTACGTCAAATGTATATGTGGTTTTAAAAATGACGTTTTTTATACATATGACAAAATGGCTATACTTTATTGATGCTTGCATTTATTTTATGTAGATCTGGATTCATATTGTAAAAATTCTTCTGGTACATAAATATTTATTATATTTTTGATAATTATCTATCTGAAACATATAAAGTAATAATACAGCGATTTGTGCGTGGATAACACAATGGCTACACGTAAGAAAGCCTTCCTACATGTAATATTTACGTTGGAAAAGTAATATGATATGTATCAACTCAGTTACTCAGTAATCCTAACAACAATATGTGCTAAAGGATTATTCACAAAATGTATATTTATTTTGAATTTCATTGTAGTTCGGTGTATGTTGAATTAATTTGTGTACTTGTTTTACAAGGTAATAGTTTAGATCTACTACTGAGCATATAATTACCAAAAATGAATGCGTTTAAAAGATATTATAGAATAGCAGCCAGTGACGAAATGGCCGCCTATTACAGTGTCAATAACGCAGTGGGTGAGGATTTGAGTTGCCGCTGGTGGCGTTACACAGGTGGGCGTATAATCCAGTTATAATATATAGGAAAAATCGTCATAGGAAGTTAAAGAAGCCGCTGACCGCGAGTGACCATTCATTTCGGGTGACCGCTTAGACAAGTTTGACTGTATTTTTATTTATTTATTTATTATGGAAGAAAGGGGGTGGGGTGAAAGTTATTACTTGCTTTGCTGTTTATACAACATGTTATTAATAAACATAAAATTCTATTCTTAGGGCTCTAGATCTGACCAAAATATAGAAAAATAAAAGTGATTGATACTAGACGTACATAATTTCAAAACTGACTTTCAGTATTGAAAAAAAAAATACATCTCATGAAAAATCAGTTAAGTTCAGTAGTGATAAATATTGTATTGATGATATTAAATAAACATGAAATCAGTTACATACTGATAAGCTATCTCTACTTATAGAGTAGCGGTAACCACGTGTGTATCAATTTTAGAACATCTAGATCTCATAGTCTGGCTATCACATTGCTGTAAAAAGATGTTATTAGACGAAGACTAACTTATGAGGACGGAAATTCATCTTCCGTCCAAACACAAACCAAACAATACTTAAACTTAAGTGGTTTTCGTGAAGACTGGCATAATTATTTCTTGAATGAAATATTTTAATTGGAGAAAAGTTAAATTACAATGAAATATTTTATACAGTTAAATATGAATGAGAATATTTTACTACAGGTATAAATTGTTGAAAGAAAAATGACGCTAAGATTGCTTCATAGACTTTTTCATAGATTAAAACACTATCCCAAGAAATCATGTTTACAGATTAAATGTCAATTTTCATTTCAGAGAATAATTCGCTGAAAATTAGGTTTACATAGTCATTGACATTGATGTTTAAAGAATCCAAATATAAATGTTACCACAAAGTTGCTGATAATTATAATGCTAGCAATAAAAATGTTGTTAATATAACTTTACTACAATCAAAAGTAAATGTTTTCGACAAATGTGTAGCAAGGTAGATTAAAACATGATACATGTTAAAATCTTAGTATTGAAACTTGTAGTTACTGTAGTTCTTTATAAATTATATATAACATAATTTTCGCATGGTCTTAAACATATACATTTTTCATACAATTACAAAATGTCGGTGATAAAAGGTCACAATCCATAATAAATACAACAGGGAGGTTCCAGGTCATATTGCGGTAAATTATAATATTTTTACCATGAATTTCAGATCGTCATGGGTTGTCTTTCTCTTATTACAAAATATACGTTTCATTTCTTTCTTTTTTTTTATTATGAGATGACAAATTAAGTTTGGAAATCTAGAAAGGTTTCTTTAGCAAGACAATCACATTTTTGCAGGCATGATTTTTAAAACAACCGGGACAACAAAAATCAATTAATTGTTTGAACTAAAGTCAAGTACTTTTCGATAGGTTTTTGTCAAATTAGCAGTGATGCATATGCGCCGTACCGATTTTTTTTTTTTCAAATGTCTTACATTTTTTTTTATAGTAGATGCATTATAATTATTTGAAATGATAATGAAATCAAATAATGCTATATATTTTTATTCATCTTTATTAAAAAAAAGGGGGGCAGGTAATTGCAGGACCATAAAAAAAAAATAGTATCCCTTCCCAAGTTTTAACATAGAAGAACAATAAGCATTATGATACTTCTATCTTCTTTCCATATTAATAAAGTAACTTAATGATTTATAATTAGAGCTACTGTATAAACAATATGTAGTAGTATAGCAGGAATTACAATCAAGACTGTTAGATAGTATCTGTCTTATCAAATGATAAAAACGGAAGATGCACGACAGACCTATAAAATAAAGAATCAGAAAGCAGGGATATTATAAGTATGTGTTTTTTTTTTAAATATAATTTTTCCAAATGGTGCACGAGGAAGTACAAGTTCAACGAAAAATTAGATCAGTAAAATCAATTATCATCGTTCAAATTAAAAAAAAGGACGGAAATTGTATAGGCTCCTTGGAAAAAAGTGAGAGTTTTGTAGAGTTTCCCCCTATATGGTTGACAATGTACCAATGAAAGTTTGTACATGTAGTCTTTGTAAAAGTCGACAGAATGACAGGTGACAAATTGTTACATGTAACTCTTATCCATTAAAAAAATAATTGTGTCCTAAACACGAGGTACATGTTACAATATCGAAAGATTAATTTGATCGGTTCTAATACAAAAGTTCCCTATTCTTGCGTATAATCGAGAGTCTATATCTTCTGTTTAAAGTTTTTTTTACTTTCAAAGTCTACAATATTGCAACAATATCATTTTATCATTGTTCAGAGGATAATGGTTTCTCGTCTTGATATTTGGGTTTTTAACATGCGAGTTACTCGAAAACTTCAATACAGATTACATTGTACAGTATAAAATTTTAACTTAATATTTCGAAATCAAATTGCTAAATCCTTTTACAATAATATTGATGGACGACAGATCGACAGTTGACTCCAAATTATGATACTATATTTCCACTTAAAACGAATTCGACAAGTCAACATTAGATACCCATTCAATTCCTTTTATAACCCCAAACATCAATTGATACGTAGACAGTTGACTACCCATTGGAAATATTTTTAGCCTCATAATTTTCTCTTGAATAAAAAAATGTTTTGCATCAACTAACACAAGGCTTTACGGTTAGGTTTGATTAATAACTTGATTTATCGATTCAATCGGAAATAAAGTTAGTCCTTGAACAAGGCCGAAAGATTAGAGCTAATTCTCGACCCCTTCCCAGGGACAGATTTTAGTCCGCGAACCCAACGGAAAGATAAAGTTTAATCCAAAACAAACATGAAATATCAGTGTAAGTGTTCAAACCCACTAGTGATAATAATTGGTCCAGCACGTCAACATTTCTATTCATCGACCTACAAACCCGTCAATCTCTCGACATTTTATCCCGTTGATTCGTCCTCTTTCGACATGTAAACCCATCGACTTTCGTCTTTAATATGATATAAAGTACACATATTAATCAAACAATCTGTCAACTTGCCAGCCCCTCGAACTGTCTTCCTGAAAAACTAACCTGTGAAGAAAACAATACGTCAAAATGTCAACACCTATGGCCTCTTAACTTGTCTATCTATCAACCCCTCCATCTGTCAACTAGTGTATCTATCAATCCATCGACCTTTCAATTAATTATTTTGTTAACCCATTGAATTGTAATCCTGTGAATATGTCAACCGGTCTACATGTGTACATTTATATGACAATAAAATTACCAAGAAAGCTTTTTATAGAAATTTTCTACAATTTCTTTATATTATTTATTATTGCACATTAAATCTTAACCCCTTTTCGTGTGAAAAAAATATTTACCGATACTCCTTATTTATACTGTTCATCCATGCTTAGCAACATTTTGTGTGTTTTGAGGAAAAGTTTGCGTTTGAGCCGACCTGCATTTAAAAAAAGTTCCCCGTTAAAATTATGCATATATTCATGACAATTTTCGCTTTTTAAGGACAGATGATACAAACAAATTTTATCTTTGGAGGAGATTTAATATCATGTCACAAGTTTAGAAAAGTGAATAATTCTTAGAAATCTTTCTCCTAAGAATTGGAAAATGAAATAGATTTGGAAAATATTACTAATATTTCAATAAAATCATAAAAATGGATAAAACACACCCGGTAAAGGTTTACAGATGAGAATAAATTTCAGAATATATTAACTTGGTGCTAAAAGTGTAATATAATCCTTAGAAAAATATACCAAGCCAGGTGAATTTTATGAGGAAATGCAAAATGGTAAAAATCAGCTCATATAATGTAGGGTGATTTTTACTATTTTGCATTTCCTCATAAAATTAACCTGGCTCGGTATCTATTTCAAAAGTTTATATAACACTTTTATCTAGAATTTTTCCTAACATCCCAATCTATCGAAATATCACGATTTTATTTAGGGACAGGCCTGCCCTGAGAGGCATCTAGGACAAAATTACTTTGTAGATGTCACTTTTTTCGGAACATTGTTTTCTCCTATAAGTCATTTTTTTGTCAAAGTGAATACATTCTATGATGAGCGATGTCGGAAACTACTCTTTTTAACATATGTCATTATTATTCATACATTAAAGACAGAGCAGAAACAATTCCTCCTTTTTGTTATTATTCTGATAATAGATTGATAGTTTTTTTTTATGTAAAGGCCTGGTAAATATTACAGTATTTTAAATAGGATGCTTATTTTGTTATTTTGTCAGTAATAAACACCCAACCCTAAAGCATACACATGGAAAATGAGGCGACAGACTTGGGCTGACATACTTGAAAATCACGATTTGATGAATATATTGGGTCATTTACTTAGAATGATTTTTAAAAAGTATAATCTACATATTGTACATATTAGTACCCCCTCTCTCTCAAACCCGCGCGCGCTCTCTGGAACATGCAGCCGGTCTACCTTTTGATATTCAGACTAAATGAAAAATATCAACGTCTGAGCAAAATATACCCATAAAAAGATTCAGTTAACATCTACATCTTACCTGTATTTAGTCCTGTTATTGTAGACATTTACAAGTTTTAAAATCGCTCGCGACCTACCCGATCCGTGATGATTATGTTACACACGGAATATATTGAGTACATGTAAGCCTATATGAACTAACTTTAAATAGTAATAATGCTTTATTATTAGTTTATATTTATTTAAATTATTCAAAAATCGATATGTTTTGAATACCTAGAGTTAATGATGTACAATCATTACGAGTACGAAAAATATTGAAGTTCCCTAAAAACCTTGACATCATTTTCTGCACATTATGACGTCACCAGAAAAAAAATGACAGCTTGTCAAATGTTGAAAAAAAAAACAACAAAGCAAATAGACATATTCTGATTATAACCTGGCTACTGTGGAGGGCTTCTGTTAAAAAATGGTCCACAACAGACATGCAGATGTGGAAAACACAGACTAAAGCGAATACATTTCTACTTTTTTATGTTTTTAATTGAACTAAGAACCAGGCCATTAAAATCTATTTAGCCTAACCTATTTACCACGCATAATTAATGTATTTATGCTAAAAAGGATTTATGGTTGTGTGTACATAATTTACAGTAACGTTTTTACTGTAAAGATTTAATCCTTGCAGTGCGAGGTTATAATAGCATGAAAATTTCAAGGTAAATTTGCTTTCTGCGTGCGCCAGTTGAGCAAACGAGAATCATAAATATTTATTTTACACATGGGGCGCATCCCTCTCGGAGAAAAAATCTTGTTGAAAAATACGCGTTAGCTACCAATGTTTCATTTTATATTTGGTTTTTTTCCGAGAGGAATGCGCCGCACTTGAAATTTTAAAGTGAATTTGTAAAATCGGTGAAAAATTCCGGAAAAGTCAAAACCTATATAGGTTTTAGACGTTACGATGCAAAAGTCAACGTCCGGTTTAACTAAATATACCCACCACTGCATTGACAAAGTCAAGTAGATACGGAAACCACTAACAGTTTTGAAGAAAACGATGATTTATTTTTAAGAAATCCACAGGCCTTATATTGTACTTTTTGATTTTTGTTACACATGGGGCGCATATAATAGATGAAAGTTTGGATTGTGTTGATGCAACAATGCAGCACTGTTGGGAAGTAAACAGATGCACATTAGAAAACATTTTTTCTTCATTTGAAAGCATCTGTATTATGGAAGATGATAACACGAGAAGTACATTTCCTCAAATTTTATTCTATATTTTTACATGACAGGATATCACGTGATTAACTCTCTGAAATAAACCCACTTATACTTTAAGATTTCTCAGGAAAAGCAAAAAGGAAATTAACGAAAACTCGAGATGGATTTGTTTTGCCGTTTTTTTAACGTCCTTTCTTAAAGTGCTAAAATGATCAAGATTAAGAACACTCAATATAAAAACAAATACGACAAATTCCATGAGCCAGGTGATGTAAACAACCGGAATTACAAGTATGTATATTTAGGAAGCTGACAAAGTTAATAATAGTGTAACAGTTACCAAAAGATAAATGAAATCTAGCGAGTATGTATGTAGAACATTTACCAGACAATCGCACAAAAATAGCAAAATTAGCCATTGGAACTCAAAGTCATCTGTTTGCTTTTTTAAACTCTGTAGAAATAAGGTAATAAAAGTAAATTCAGAAGTATCAGGAAGTTATGCCTACAGTAATGAAGCTCTTCAATTTTGGTAAAACAGGTCTTTTCACAGCAGAACTCAACAGAAGTTTTTTTTAATCTTCTTTCAGCTACATGTATAGTAAATTGTTATGTGTATTCGACAAATACATCCCCAAGCTTTTGTCGATTATTAAAGGAAGAGGTATCTTTGCAGAGAAATATATATTTTATTAGAGTTAAAGGAAAAAATGAAAAATAATGTATCCATACCCATATTTTAAAAAAGTTGTAATTTCGAACAATAACAATTTAACACCGCATTAATACAATAATTTAATAACTATATATAGTGAACGCATGTTTGCCTTAAAATTCTATTTTTTTAACTCAAGGGGTGTTAAATGTTGCATGAAATCGAAAGTTAGTAAGTGTAGTTCTCTGTCATGGACCTATGACCTTCTTTTGAAACTTGTTGATAAACAGATGATAATATATGTTTGAATACACAACAGTTTTTTGGGAATTTTCAGGTTGAAATTGCTGAAATCTGCAGGCAATCCATTTTATTTTATAATAAAACCAAAGTAAATAAAGGGGACATTTGATGTCAGAAACGACCAGGCATTGCACATGTACATGTACATCAACTCGTGGCACCACTCACGCTAGAGCGATCGATCGCCCAGTGATCGGGATGTCGGAAGATCGAATCTAGGCATCGACTAACCTAAGTCAATATAAATTCGGTAGTAACTGTTTCTTTTGCACGTGCTCGGCGATACAATTTATTGTTATAAATTGTATTTCTAATTAAAAAAGTAACTTTTTTGGAAATATTAGATAAAACATTAAGCCAGGAATTTGAAAAAAAGATTTTCTTTAGGATATTGCAAAAGTCTATCAAATTTTCCATGTTTGATTAAAAAAAACCCAGCACAGAATAACAAAAGTATACCCCGTAATGAATGTTTTGAACTTGACTCGAGTGCTTTTCCATTTGTGTTTGTCAAATTATGCGAATGAGTCGTACTGTACTTTATCAACTCGTTTTCATCGTTTAAAAGTAATTGTATTATTATTTCTTGATATGATAGTTTAATGAAATATTTATTCATAAATATTTACATTTGTAAATGTTTTCCTTCATACAACACTACTGAAAGCAAGCGTTTTTATAACTAGTATAAAATAGGTACGGGGTCAAAAATTCATAGATTTGCGTATGGATAAACGTTCGACATACTTTCTCAGTGACATCAAAAAGGGTCGACGCGTCTTCAGTGGATTACAAACATGCCGTTGGGTTTGAAAAATATTTCATATCACACGTTTAAAGTCTTAATCAGGCAAATTTAATGTATTAATAAGTCACAAATGAAAATATAAGTAATACGGTATCAGTTTTGAGTTTTATTGGGATGTAAGACGGGTTGGCACATGATCAAATCTTCCATAAAGGTCTTCGGGCTTTTTACGATTTGATCACTTGACCAACCCGTTTTACGTCCCATTAAAACTCAAAAAATGATACCTTATTTCTTAATTCAAACCTGTGTTTGCACAATATCAAGTAGTATACCAGGATTCACAGATTTAAAATTGGTTCCATCAATTGTAGAGTCTTTGGTATAAAAACATAAAAAACCAAGAGATTCAGGACAGAACTATAAAAAAAGAAATCAGAAAAACCAAAATAGCAAGGACAGTACATGTATTTTAAGCATGCAGTTTTTATAATTTTCCAGAGTAGTGCACAAGGAAGTAGAGCTTCACCAAGGGTGAACGTAAACTAGATCAATAAAACCAGTTGTCATCGTTAAAGTTAAAAATAAGGAAGGAAATACATATAGTATCACTGAAAAAAGTGAATGTTTTGCAGTGTTTTTCCTTAAATGATCGAAAATGTTACACTTATATTGAAGGTTTATAAAATTTCTTAAAAGTCGACAGCCTGACAGTTGACATATAGCTAGTAACGTGTATAACGGTATAAGAGTTGGATACATGTATATTTTGTTATACGAGGGTTATCCCAAAATATCATATACTGAGCTCATATCTCTTAAAGAAACTAATGTATCTTTATAAAATTTTCAGGTAGGATAAAGCGTGTTCTTGGAAAATAGATTACGAAATTTTACCCTGTTTACTTGAAGACTTTTTTTAGTTTTAAGATTTAAAGTGATATTGTTCTCTACCACCTGGAGCAATCTGCAACGTCAAAAATTACAAATGTCAACGATTCATTTCTTTTTTTTAGAAAAATATTTCAATTACCAAAATCAAAGTCTTAAATTAAACGAAAGACTATAGTTATAAATGTTAAAAATCCTAATCACTATAATATGATCAAAAATTAAATATATAAACAAAGTATGTGCATGTACAGGTTTGAAATAATAATAATCTGAAAATATTTTATTTTTAGGAAATTTTCGTCTGTTTTTTTTTTACTAATGATGTTGCATAATTGAATTCTTGTCAATTTCTTAGCCTTGTCTTTTAGTTTAGTTTCTGTTATTCACATACACGTAGAGAAACTGTGTTAGTCATCTTAATTTTTATGGACGAGAAAAAGTTTCCTAGTGTACTATGACTGGTACATTTCTGTAAGCATGAATGTAGGATCAAAACCTTGAAAATAATTCAGTGCGGCGCCTGCGCCATTGCAGCCACGATTTTTCAAGTAGTAGATTTCATCCCAATGTATATAAAATTCATATTTATGAAAGCATACACACCAAAATTTGAAGAAATACAGTCAATAACAAAATATTGATTATATATTGTTTAACGTCCCACTCGAGAATTTTCCACTCATGGGGACGTCAACATATGCCGGTGAAGGACTTCAAATTTGGACCTTTACTCGATACTCAGGACCATTGCGCAGTGAGGAATCTTTATCATGCTAACGCCTGCTGCTGACACGGGGTCTCTGTTTTCAAGGTCTCATCCGAAGGACCCGCAACTTTCATTTCAAAGTGCCGAGGGCATGGCGATGGAACAGTTGCTACGAATTTTAACGACCAGTTCATCGCGGCCGAGATTCGAACTCACGACCTTCTGATCAAGAAGCGCGATCTACCGACTGAGCTACCGAGAACAGTCCACAATATTGAGAATGGTCATATCCACTAAAAAAAAAATACATAGTAGTAATCATTTTTCCGTAAGATTTTATATATAATATACCAAAGAGTCGGTTCACTTTATGCTTAAAATGGTCCTGTTGATATACCAATTGATTAGTTAACATTACATTTTCCATTTGAGGCATTAAAATGAAATAGAGGCTTTCCTTTTATTTTAAATTTTCTACCAAAGTCCAGGTCTTGGAGAACTGGCCTTATAAAATTGCAATGTTCTTGAATTTTTTGTTGAGTACTTTCAGTGAAGAAAAATAGTATCAGCGCACTCTCTGATCTAAAGAATAAAACATGTCTTTTAATCCCCATAAACAGTTCTATCATTTAATAGTTGCATATTTTAGATCAGAGGTTGCGCCCTATATCTAATATCAAAAAATAGGTTTGAAAATGGGCAGTTTAGTAGACTTTTTCAGAATATATGGAAATTGACGCGTTTCGTGACGTCATAATGTATTGGGAAGACAGAAAATGACGTCATTTTTTACAGATACGCGATCACCAAAGATCTAAGTGATTATTAAATGCATTGTTATTTAAAACTATGCAGTTTCAGTTTTCAGAAAATCACAGGGCCAAACAAGGCAAATGTGAAACTTGTTCTTTAATTGTAACTTTTGGGCATTGCGCCAGACACCAGACAATAAAATGTATCTTTTAAATTAAAATAATTTGTGTAGTTACTCCGTAGTTGTACATAAATTTATTAGGTAGTGTTAGTTAAATCTATATATACGAAGTTTCATTATGGTATGACATAGGGTTCCTACAAAACAACGCTTGTCAATGAATTTATGGACAACCCTTGTACATTGTTTATAGGATTTATTTATAAGAATTGTATCCTACACACGAGGTACATGTTGTTTCAATATCGACAGATTTGACAGAGTTTTGATACATCAGTCCCGTATTCTTGTATGTAATATAGATTCTTTACCTTCTGTTTTAAGAAGTTTTGCTTACTGTCAATGTCCACAAATTCGCACCGACATTATTTTTTCGTCGTTCAAAGGACTATGGTTTCCCATCTTAATATGTGGATTTTTAATGTGATTTAGAGGACGACTTGAAAAAAAATTACTCAATGCATAATAAAGGTCAATAGTTCGATATTAGATTGCTAAATCCTGTCCCAATAATGGACGACAGATTGACAGTTGACTACTATTTCCAAGTCGTCAAGTAAAGAATTGATACCCATTCAACTTCTTTATCGCCTAAAACAAAAGTTGATAGATGGACAACTAACTACCAATTGGAAATATGTTTACCCTAATAACATTCTTTCAAATTAAAAAAAAAAACAACATAACTCTTGTTTTGCAACAATCAATATCAGACATTAGCGTTAGTTTTGTTATATAACTTGATTAATCGATACAATCCAAAATAAGGATTTGTCATTGAACACAGGCGAAAGATGAGGGTTGATCCTCTAGCCCTTCCCAGAAATAGGGTTTAGTCCGTGAACCCACCTGGAAGATAAGGTTTAATCCAAAATAAATCTGGAATATAACTGTAACTGCTCAAACCCACTCGGAATTATAATTTGTCAACATGTCGACCTGCCAGCTAGTCAACCCTGCTATTCGTTGATCTGTAAATTCGTCAATCTATCGACATTTTATTCCGTCGAATTGTTCCCTTCCAACTTGTAAACCCTTCGCCTTTCTTCTCTAATATGATATAATGTACCCCTGATAATCAGACAACCTGCCATCCCGTCGAACTATCTTCCTGAAAACACGTACCTGTCAATAAAAGAATACGTAAACATGTCAACACCTGGGCCTGTCAACTTGTCTATCTGTCAACCCCTCGACCTCTCAACTTCTTTCATCTATTAATCCATCGACCTGTCAACTAATCATTATGTCAACCCGTTGAATTGTAATTCTGTGAATATCTCAACAGGTCTGCATGAGTACATGTCAAAATATTTACCAAGAAATTTCTTTTGCTCTAGAAGCTGTCTTTGTATAATAATTATTGCACATTATACAATTATTGACTGTTTAGAAGGGAGACATCACCAATTATCAGGTCTGAGTAGGGTTTGGTCCCGCCCTACCTCTGGGGGGTCATGATTTGAACAACTTGAATTTACACTACCTGAGGATGTATCAATATAATTATGAGCAATTCTGACTTTCCTTTTCTTGAGACGAAGATATTTAACGAATTTTCCTATATATTTCTATATAAAACTCTGGCCGGCCGTTGTGGCCCCATCCAACCCCCGGGGGATGCTTCCATATTAATATGAGTAATTATGGCTCTGCTGTTCTTGAAAAGAAGATGTTTAAAGATTTTTCCTATATATTTCTATATAAAACTTTGGCCGGCCATTGTGGCCCTGCCCTAACCCCGGGGTTCATGATTTGGACAAACTTGAATCTACACTACCTGGTGATGCTTCCATATAAGTTTGAGCAATTATGGCCATGCTGTTCTTAAGAAGAAGATTTTCAGAGAATTTTTCTAGTATATATTTATATATAAAACTTTGGTCTGCCATTGTGGCCACGCCCTACCCCGGGGGACATGATTTGAACAAACATAAATCTACACTACCTGCTGATGCTTCCATATAAATTTGAGCAATTATGGCCTTGCTGTTCTTAAAGCTGAACACTACTCGTAAATAGGCATAGTCCGCCATATTTCTCGTTCTTCAAGGCTCTCCCTACAACTCGTATAAAAGGAGCAGATCGCTAGTCAGTTCAATGTATTTCACTATAGAGATCCGACGAGTGTAGACGTACATCTTACAAAGCGTGCTACTCAATATCGATGAAATTATCACGTTTTACTTATTTTTTCCGAAACAGGACAAAAGTATCATGGAAAATGCAGGTCAATACATTATTTACAAACAAAAAATGTACATAAAAACAAGAAATAAACGTAAAAAAAAAGCTAAGTCCACGATAGGAGTACTACATGTCGGACACGAGTTTCGAGTGTGCATTCGGGTGAAACGAAAGCGAACGGTTTATATACCCGTCTGACAGTGCCTATTTATGAGAAGTGTTCAGCTTTAAGGTTGGTTGAGCACATAGCGGTCCTGGATTAGACTGTATATCGTTTGACAGAATCAGGCATAAGAGACACATATACTGAGCTGTATTCACTTCACGCTTTGTAACTCGCAATCCTTTAGTACTGTCCAGTGAAATAAGTTTTGATAAAATTTCTTTTCCATAACACAGAATTTTCAAATTTGTTACCGGCCATTGCGTTTCTGGTCTAAGAACGGAACCCCCGTCAATTTCATTTTTGAAAAGAACAGTTGGTAACTGAAGAATTAACAGAATTATGAAGACTGATGTTAATATCCAACTGACCACGGCGGCCATAATTAATAATTTATAATACCATCATCTGTCAATCATAAAATCATTATAAATACATACACTTGTATATATGTTATATTTAGTTTTTTATATGTGTTTATAAATAGATAAGTATGATATTTAGTTCAGGTTTGAATTGTTGATCATTAATAAAAATTCATTGTGAAGGAATGATTTGTGTTCTTGTTATTAATAATACCTAGTAATGTCATTTATAACATCTGGAATTTTTTTTTATAACATTTGCATTAATGTAGAGAATGAAAATTTTAAAATTGCAGTTAAAAGAATTTAAAGTAATTTTTCAAGAAGAACACAGACATAATCTTTTTCAAAATCTTGTTTCCCCCAAGTCAAAGAGTAATAATTTTTTTTAAAAAAAATATGCAATCCATGCATTTCTTATGTTTGATAACATGCATATTTATTATTTTATTAAATTTCAAAAAGTGTATATTTTCTTTTAATTTAATTATTGAATGATATACCTGGTATCTTCAAGATTGATATAATGTACATGTATATTTTGGCTCAAAATGTAAAAGAAATAAAACCTTATGTTTCATATTATAGTACCTATTTCTTGGCATACAACATGTTATCTGGAAATATACATTTAATTAAGTTATTAAATATTCCCCGTGAATGTCATATAAATGTGTTATATTGAAAAAAAGATGACCATTTTGAATATTAAAAAAAAATTAAAACGTAATTCATTTTAGTAAGTTATATTCTGAATAAATGCACAATAATTTTATTTGTTTATTCTTGCTAGCATTTTTAAGATATGTAATAAATATTTTTTTTTTATATCTTTGCTCTGTTGACTGCAAATTAACATTCATCAGAGCAAGTGGGGTGTGTTGATAATTGCAATCAAAACAGGGATATATCCTCAGGGTGTCTGTGTATACAACAAATTAGTGAAGATCGATCGAAGCCCTTATTACAGAGTAATATTAGTTAATTAAGACAAATCCACAGCATACATATCAATAATTTGAACTTAAATATTTAATATTTATCCCATAAACATATAAAAAGAATTACAATATTTATTAAATATTAACTATAGATTTCAATTAGAATATTTATTTGATATATGAAATAATCATAATAATTATTTATATTTTTTCAACTTCATCAAAATTCATCATCCAGCTTATTTCTTTATAATAATTCATAATTGAAAAACTCAACAAATTCATTTGCAACTTTTTTTTATTTTGTCATATACATATATTCAAAAGAATTCAAAATACAGCGGCGAGAATAATAACTAGGACCAAAAAACAAGATCACATCACCCCAGTTCTGATTTCTTTGCATTGGTTGCCAGTGGAATTTCGTATCCAGTATAAAATATTAATAACAGTATTTAAAGCACTACAAGGGATGTCACCGTTATATATAGAGGACCTCGTCAATTTGTATTTCCCTGCGAGACTATTTCTATATAAAACTTTGGTGGGCCATTGTGGCCCCGCCCTACCCCCGGGGGACATTATTTGAACGAACTTGAATCTACACTACCTTAGGATAATTCCACACAAGTTTCATCTTTCCTGGCCCAGTGCTTTTTGAGAAGAAGATTTTTTTAAAGATTTTTCCTATATATTCCTATGTAAAACTTTGATCGGCCATTTTGGCCCCGCCCTACCCCCGGGGGACATGACTTGAACAAACTTGAATGTACACTACCTGAGGAAGATTCCACGTAAGTTACGTACCACCTTGCCTTATTTTCCCTCCGCGTTTGACATATTAGCTATACTTTGTATCGCTTTGGTCATTGGTATCAATATGACCTTGAAGAATTTCGCTATTCCTGGTTCCGAGCATTAATTCAGTTTACAATCCTTTTTTAATCTTGATCACAAACGTTTACAGTACTTCGCAAATCCTGGTCAACGAGCACCAAATTGACTTGTACCATTTAAGCCAATAACAACTTTTTAAAAGTTGATTTCAAAAGTTTATTTGATAAATCTAATTTACAATAATTTTTCCGTGATCGTATAGATTTTAATAGTTCTCGAAATTTGAAATGTGATCCGTACAAACCAATGCACATAAATGTTCAAAGGATCTGTTCCAAAATATAAAGAGTTTAAGACCGAACTCCAAATAAATAAATAAACAAAAGTCCAAAAGAATGATTCTCAAAATAGAACAAGAGAGAGTTAGTAATATGGGAATAAAAGCGGGAATGGGAATAACAACGGGGATAAAGGCGGGAATACTCTTTTCTGACAAAACATGGTATTTTTTGCTCCGTAGGTATCCAGTGGCATGTTCCCGGATATAAAAATGCATTTCATTGGCTACCGCTACATCACTAACCACCTACACTTTGCCTGTAGGTCTGTCCGTTGACCTATGAACCCCAACATGGCATCACCCTCAAACGCAGGTAAATTACTTATTACTAATATTGATAGGCCCAGTCCCCATTTCTGCACAACAGGAGTTCTAGCCCTAAGCTCTTTTACTTATTTACTTCAAAGTTCCCAATTGTATTGCTTTTAGTCAACACTCTTAATAATACCATTGTATTTCCGTTCAAATTTTATTACGTACTATCGATGGGCTTGATTGGTCTATTCGGATCAAATTCATTACAAAATGATCTACCAATTATAGTGCATTTGAACAACAACAAAATCCAGTTTGTTTTCACAAGATAAATATTTTTTACAAAATTTAAGTACTTTTTCCAATTATAATGACACAGAATTTGCGTCACTAATGATACAGTGTATACAATCTGATTTAATATTTCACTTTCCCTGCTAATAACTAAATATTATTAAGATATTAATATTGTCCAAGTTTGAGTTTTTCAAAAAATATGTCTGTGCTAAACCCTATAGGTTTACAAGGTGCAGCCCCTCCATCATAGGCCAAAATTGAGCATGGAAAATGTCATTAAAATAGCTACTAGACCATAAAAATACCTCATATACTCATAAATCCAAGCAATTTGAATATATTTTGGCTTAATTTTACTTGAAAGTATTGTAAAGTTATTTTTCTTTCAGCAAAATATGGGCATATAAGCACCTATAAGATAACTTGTACCCAAAAATGTTGTTCACCAGTGTCAATTTTAAGCAAATTTTTCCCAATAAAATTATTAAAAAAACACAGAGAAAAACATATTTCTAAAATTAAACCTTTATATAAAATTGTTGTACAATTTCTTTTGGCATTACGATTCCTTTTCATAGTATGAAACATCTGAGTGTGATATCGGCGATGTTTCTAATTGTTTTAAAAACTCTGTCGGTTGGAACTTTTAACTGAGTGCCATTCGGCATTAATATCGTTTTGAAAAGGAAGATTCCGTCTTAGGCCTATATCGTAAATATCGTAATTTTGGTCATACAATGTACTTGGACACAGATTTGAAGTATATATTGTTTCTTTAATACTACGACTTACATTGTCTAATAGCGTTTCACACTAAATTAATTAAAAAAAATCTTATTTCACAAATATATTAATACGATAGTCCAGAAAACTCAGGGTAGACACTGACGCTCGCCAGTTCTAAAATGAAATCCTGTTCTTTTCATAAAATTCTTAAAAGACATCAACAATAGACAAGGATATAAACTTTATTTAAACATCAAGACAAAAACAAATACTTGGAAACTATCTGCAGTAAAACATTAACAATAAATTGTCTTTAGCAGAGTAAGAGAATGATAAGTTCATAAAACTATAACAAAAGACTTGTTCTATTGATATTTTAGGTTGGGGCGACGTCTTATTTTTGACAGCATGCTGCGTTAGAAATGAATATAAAATATAAACGAACTGTTCATTCGAAGATATAATGCATATGGTCCCTGGTAGTACAGTCCACATACATGTATACATTTAATTGCACATAAAATTATATACGAAAACGATTTTCTTCTATTTTACAAAAATGTGTAAATAACACGTTGCCTGTAATTTTCAGGTGTAAAACAAATGTACAAGTCTTGTACTAAATGTTAGAATATGATGAAAAGGGATAAAGAATAAATAGAAATATGCATGCTAATTCCAAATCCACAATACTGGTTTGTTTTTAAATACCTCTTCTAAAAATTACAGGACAACAGTAATCATTTTCGTTGAAATTACTTCATTTTTTTCACTAACACAAAGGAAACCTTTCGAAAATTCAGCGTATTGAAAGCGACAATTATATTCAACACTTAAAGACAACAAAAAAGGACGCAACTCTTGCATTTGCACTCTAAATTTGTAAGTCATATGGTCTGTATAAAAACCTTTTAAAGTGAAAGTAAGTAGAGACAATTGCCACACAATTTTTCCAAAGAAATACATTAACAATACAACGCAATGCTAAACAACCCCAATTATTACAAATGGTTTTACAAAACAGATTTCTGTAATGGAAAATTATACGATGCAACCAAAATGAACAAACAACTAATTTTCCAGTGGATTGAAATTCCTCATGAACGATATTTTGGAGGGCATTATAAGCAGAAAAAAACAATGACAGAGTTTCTCATATTTTTTGGTAAAGTTAACTGCAGTAATTAGTTACTTCCAAAACTCGGTCAGATAGTCGGGATTAATTTTATGGCGGTCATCTACCTGGTGCAGAGGACAATTAATTGAAGTTCCTCTCCTTAACTTCTCCTCCTCGATAAAATTATCATCGATTTCTATTCCAATAATCTGATTCTTTTTTTCAAGGCAGGTAAATCCAGTTGTATACGAAAGATGTTTGTGAAAGGTATTCGTGATATCATTCAAAATTGTGTCAATGCACTGCCTTATTGCTACCGTAAGTTCTTTTTCCAAACACCCGTCTGCTTCAGAATGCAAAATTTGAAGCTGGATAGAGTTACTTGTAACAGCAACTACCAGATAATGACCTCTGTAGTTAAACATTGCTGTGTTTTTGTACAGACATTTTGTTCCTTTACTTCTTAGGACCTCCAAATCTTCTATTTGCATTAATATTACAACAAGGCGATAAAATAAAAAGAAAGGCAAGAAGTCAAATAGGAACACTAACACAGAGGTTTTTGACTCTGTATCTTGAATAAACTCCTTTTGCGCAATATCGAACTTCTTTTTATTCATAGAAGGCACATAATGACAGTCCACTCCGACGGCTAATAAACCTAGTCTCATCATGTACGTCAGCAAGGTGCTCTTGTGATCCAAATAATGTCCACTAATCCTTCTACTTTTATCAGCATTTTCTAAAACCTGTGATTTATTGTCCTCTAGTTCCCATATCCCATCTAAAAGTGTATCTTTCAGACTTCCTGTTTCGTAATACTCCTTCCAGTCTATTTTACTCGCGTGTATTCCTTTCACGTGCAACTTGTCTGTAATGATGGATTTGAATGCGTTTATAAACCATTGGACATCCACGATTACTGATTCATGAAGACCTTCCTCTTTAAAGAAGAGACATTTTCCAGCATCATGATAGTACCGAAGCATGTAAACAGCATTTTCCCTTTTGGTATCTTCTTTGACGGGCAACCTTTCTTTCAGCTCTGCAAATGATAATATCGGTTGATTGTCACGTTTTTCATTGATTTCATCATTGAGGAAGACCCATTCGTGTGGAATTTTCTCGCTCCACCTTGAGTTTAATGTGATATCTATGATACATTTCTCCAGATCAGCTAAGGGTCGGGCGGGTGGAAAGTGTGCCAAAAAACATTTGTTCTCTCTAATATACTGGGTCGTATCAGAATCGTTTGGCAATGCATTGTATAAAGATTGTAAAAGGGAATCTTTGTTCTGTAACAGAAAAAAATTGAATCACCATGCATGTACTTTACTCTAACCCCACAAATTAAAAAGACCACGAAAGTGATGTATGACGAAACTAACCATACAAAAAATTGAAACTGGCAGCATCACAAAATCAGAAATATAAAAAACAGTTTTTACTTAAAATACATGTTATATTTATGTAAGAATTAATAGAACAATAATGTTACTTAGAATTACATTATCATGTATTACCGTATTTGATTTAGAATTAATGACCTTGTATATGGTTTTATCCCAGTGTGTTGCTACAATAAGTACTTCTACTTTATCTTCACCTCCGTGTTTTACAGATGAACAATAAGTGTGGATAGATTTCAACCAAAATACAAAGTACTCTGGAACATGAACCTTATTCATTAGTATGACAGAAACAAGAAAGTTTACTTATTCTTTTCACAAGATGTATGCAGAAAAATTATCGTAAATGCTCTCCACTTTCGTTCAATCTAATGTTGTCAATAACTCATAAACAAAATTTGACGATTTCCAATTTCTATTTGATTTTTTTTAATGGCACAGTATTTCAATAACATTATACCTTTGTATGTCCATCCAGAAAACACGGTGTCCGTCTGGTCACACACCGCTTTATCTACCACCTGATCAAGGCTTTTAGAGGCGTCTACAACCACAATGTAAAAGGCTCTCCTTGTAAGGTAAATCTGGTGACAAGCGTAGTACGCACACTGTCCTCCAAAGTCAAAGAAAGAAAGTGTCTTATGTGAGGAATCATTTCTTTCCTCTTCACTCTTCTTACAAACATCTCTACCCCGTGTTCTTCCTTTGAGATTTATGGTATAATATTTTATTTATATAAAACATACATTTTTTCCTATTTGAACAATGAACGAACACGAAAGAAATTTTAATATTCATAAGAACATAAGCAAAGATAATCCTACATTGTTTTATTTAAAAGCATTTATTAAAAAAATGGAGTTTTCTTTTACCCTAGTTCAGTATTATTATCACATAATTAGAGTAAATACATGTACACCAATTCAAAACTGTGAGATATGGATTGCATCACTATACTCCATATATCCCATATATATATATATATCAACGATAAGTCCGAACATCATATGACGGCATGAAAAAATATGAAGTGACGTATGAATAAAGTTTCACAATTAATGAACGTGATTTTGATATTCTTGAAATAAACAAGAGATTGCAGGGAAGAACTTGAAAATTGTTAGAGTTGTCTCTGATTTGTGTTAAACTATGAAACATCTTCAATTTTTTTGTAGTATTTCATGTGATATAATGCAATAAAATTGCCTCCGTTAGATTCCAAAGTAGAAACAGATGCAATATTCAATGCATTTGATTTAGTATTTTGAAATGAGATATTTCCAATGCATGATATTACACTTTCTGGTTCTGCAGTCACTAAAAAAATGTGACAAAGACACAATAAGAGAAAAAAGGTAGTCTCTGATATTTTGCAATTTCGGTGTACCGCATTGTTTTTAAACGTATATATTTTTCTTTCATCGGCTTTTACAACACGAGATGAAATTCACCATACAGTGGAACATTCCCTCACGGTCGGAAATATCGGTATTATGAACATATGCATGAATGATGTACAAATTGATCGAAATGGCAAGGAACAAAGATTATTAATGTCTCCAAAGTTAATAAAAATTTTAAACAGAAGGTTACAGGCCTGTAGGAAAAAAAATCAGTGGAAGCGGGATGTCGGATGTAACATAACCATCCAGTACATTGCTGAGAAGCCGATAAGGCCAGCAGATGTTGTTTTTTTTTTTCATTCAGAGGTCACATGGATAAAGTAGCTTTGTTTTCTTCAGTGTTTTATTTAAAAGAGCAAAAAATGAAGAAAGACACACAAGATGTGTTTATGAAACACTATGTACCCGGTAGCAAATGTTTCGAAAAAGCAATTTTTAGCATATTGGTCATAATCAAGGTAACAAGGTCAATGACCTTAGTGAAATTTGAAATAGCTCATAAGTATGATATGCATACCAAATATTTTTCATTGTTCAAACGTCATGGCAAAGGTTAAAGTTGACAGCAGACAGTCGGACCAACAGACTAGCAGATAAACAAACAGATATACAAACTAACAGACAAACCCAAAAGGCTAAAATAATACAAATGCCCTGGATCTATGTGATATCAAATAAAAGAGGAGGTCAGCAGCCTCTTAAAAGCTTTTTTAAGTAAGATGAACAAATTAATTACCTTTTCTTGATATAACTTATCTGCGCATTATTGGATGCCAAAACTGTGAAGAGTTTTCTTAGAAACGCAAACAGTGCAATGAGTTTGTGTATATGTAAATGTGTGTCTCTACAAATATTCTTATGCAAACAAATTAGTCATATAAATAAATTATTTTCACCTTTTAGTGATTTCGTCTGATCACATATATCAAATATCTCCTCATGAACCTCTAATCCCTCAGTAGATTTTACTTTCTTAATCTCGTCTTCACTACATCCGAGCAAACGTTTAAGTAGCGTGGTTTTCCCCGCCCCAGCACATCCTACAATCATCCCCCGGGCGTGGTGGACTGTCTGTGTTCCTCTCTTAGCGTACTCCACATACCGCTCTCTGGCCTCCTGGTCCCACTCTAGTATTTCTTCAGGGACTCCCACTGTATCATAAATCAATCAATGATATCAAATAATAAAGAAATAAATCAGAACAAGAAAGTCGTTTTTCCCATTTACGATAATTCAAAGACTCGACAAAGTGTAACATTAGAGAAAAAAACAAATGAACTCAAAGTTAAATAAATCAAAGCATTATTGTCTGATTGCTTCCGTTCAGCATGGCTGTAGCACCCAGACCATCCGGTTTGGGTGAATTAGAAGTAATTGAGTTGGATGGGGAATCCCACAAATAAATTTGCTGAAGTAAAGAAAACCATGGAAAAGGCAGAGATAAAAAATGATTGTTTATCCCCCTAAATAGTCTAATGAACCCTAGGAATTATTGGGAAGTTGATTTTGTCTCCTACTGAAAATCTATGGTGTTACCAACCACCCCAGCCAACACCCCCAAATGTAAGCGCTTAGAATTCTTTTTACATTTGCTTGAAAATGGATCAGAATTAATGATCTTTAGACAAAATGAGTTTAATCTTTATGTTGTGATGTTGAGTCAATTGAAAGATATGTACTAAAATAATTTGAAAAATATATGACATGTTAAAAAAAGTGACAAAGAAATGATTACATGACTCCCCACAGTATACATGTAAATATGCATCCCCGTTTCACATTCCCCTATCCTATGTGGGTATAAGACCTTTAGTAGCAGTAAATTTGTATTTTATACAGTTAACTAGGTACTTCTTCATAAAGAGTATAATTGACTTCTTAAAACGTTTAAAAAATATTATTGTTTCCCTTAAAACTAGAACGTAATACTTAAAACTAAGGCAAATCATATTTGACAATATATAGATTAATATGGACTTTTCATCTTACAAAAGTGTATCGCTAATACCGACTAGCTTTTACAAAATGAAGAAATAAAACTAAATAGTTACTACCGGTATTTACAATTTTCACAGAATATTTCATCTTATTATTCAATTCCCATCGTGACACACATTGTACAGAAATTTAAGCATACTTATATAACATGTTTTTATAATACTTTATTACAATTAAACTTTAAAAATTAAAAAGTTCAGATGTACACATAGTATAAGAAAATACACACTAAAACATGGCCACAATTTAAAAGAAATAAAGATTATGTTCAGAAAGAGGAGAAACTGTAATTACCACGTTTACTGATCCTGTTACGAATCCTCCTGTCAGACACGGTACAGTGTGTAATGATGTCCAGCTGTAGTTTGTCTATGAAGAGGTCGTACATCTTCTCCTGTCTGTCCAATACATACAGACATCTTTCTCCCTCACTCCTCTCATAATCCCAGAGTCTGCAGTATTCATATACCACGTCACGTGACGCCGTGGTCAGGAAAAACTCCAGATCACTGTCCTCCACCAGACACTCCGTAACAAAGGCGTACATGACGTCATGTCGGATGTCCTCTGATATAAAGGTTATCAAACCGTCACGTGTTTCTGTGATTCCATCAGGTAGATCTACCAGGCCGTCATCAGTAATATGAGGGAAATATCTGTCTCCGATTTTGTCCTTTATCGTTTTGTGTGATTGTTCAGTTGACCTAATCTGATAGTTATCAGATATAAGTAAACAGTACAGTAGACATCTGACTTCCGATGAAAAGCTATGGATTTTACCTGAAATGACAACTAAATAAATTATAAATCACCATAAAAATAAATTAATAAAATTAATATAATAACTACTTCAATCCTTTTATTTACACTACATCTACCTGTATTCCAGGCTCGTACCCGTAATATTTTTTGCACGGTGGAGGGAATCCACCCCAGTCCAACCCCCCCCCCCCCCAAAAAAAAGGGGGGTGGGTTGTTGTAGTCGATAACTTCAAATATTTAACTTTTCACATTAACTTAACACACTGTCAACTTTGCGTTAACCGGGAGGGTCTGCTTTTTCCGAAAGGGGTCAAAGATATTTTTTTTCTTGATTAAGTATATAAATTCAATAACCTTGCAAATTCCAGGGAGTCCTCCACCCCCTCTAGATCCACACAGTCATGTATTCAATTCTACTGTTTTAGGATGAAGACCCTTCTCAATTCTATTTTTCAATTTCATCTTGAATCCCCACTGAATTAATTTGGTTAAAAAAGATGAGAATATTTATTATTAATTTAGATTTATCATAATTTAAACATAATCCTTAAATGCGAATGCAAACCTGTAAGGAATGCTTTTTAATATTGCCGATAAATCGAAGTTTATCTTTCAAAGCCCGAGAGGCGCAGTGGTTCGAACGTCTGCTTAAGAGTCCTGGAGTACGGGGATCACATTTTTAGCAAAATGAAAGAAAAAGTGAGTTAAATCTCACATACCCCACGCTCCCCCAAAACTTGACGATGAAACACATAATAAAATGCACAGTGCACTTTAAATACATAGTGAATATAAAAAAGGGCAGAAATTGCAAAAAAAAAAAAAATCACATCAAAATGTCTTGCATATGAGGACATTTAAATGTCAAATGAATTTTTGTAGATAAAAATTGGAATTAAAATTTCTTGGCATTATACAAAACATTAATTTGACATGGTTGGGGGTGGGTGGGATGGGGGGGGGGGGATTTCCTTGAATAATAGGCAAAACTTTTTGGGATAAAATAAAGGAATATGCCCTAAGTATCTGCATAGTTTGACGAAACTATACTCCCCGTCAATGGAAACGCAACACCATATGTTTAGGGTGAAAATTATATACAGAATATGACTATGTAACAAATAAATTAGGACATCTTTTACTTTGCCAAATCAGTTATTTAACGGTTGAATTGATTTCTTTCCATTACCGGACTTTGCTTTTTAGCCATCCTTACAGAATTCTCAATTTTGCATTTAAATTAAATTTTAACAATATTTTGGGTTTTCAAAGTTTTGAAGCTGTTAATCATAAGTATTGTACTAAAATGCCGGGATAAAATCCTTCTTTCTTTACCGGATGTGAGACCTATATTTCCTCAAAATGACTGAAAGCAAGAAGGGGGGATGATTTAAGAGTTATGTGCTACCTTCTTAAGTTTAATGATAACATTAAAATGAATATATATATATATATTTAAAAAGTAAATTTACAAAACATGAATGCTCCATTTAAACATTAAATGTTTTTTAAGTCTTGGAAAGAAACATATACCAGGTAAATCTTAAAACATCCCCCCTTCCGATCAATTAATTAAAACGTGCTAGTCCGCCATATACAACAAATACAGCCCGATTTCTACCATGTATTAGGTTTATAGACATCTTAATCTGAGCAAAATTAATATTCTTGGGCATTTTAAAATGCATGTTTTTCAGATACTGCGGTCGAATAGTCTCTAACTTTGCGTAGTGTAGCAACTGTTGGACTTCCGGTCAAAAAACTTTCATTTATGCTATTGAAACACTTGAGTCTGATGAGTAATTATATAGCGTATATTTTCATCTGCACCCTTTTTTCTTTATTTTTAGAAACTTTAGCATTAGCAATGAAAATCAATCATTTTGAGGAAACATAGGCATCATATTCGGTAAAGCAAGAAGGATTTTTTCCCCGGCAGTTTAGTACAATACTCATGATTAACAGCTACAAAACCTCGAAAATCCAAAATATTGTTAAAATTTTTATTAAAAATGTAAAATTCTGATTTCTGTTAAGAGGGCTAGAAAGCAACTTCCGGTAGTGGAAAGAAATTCATCCAACCGTAAAATAATTTATTTGGAAAAATAAAAGGTGTCCTAACTTTTTGGTACATAGTTATAACCCGAATATAATTTTCAACCTAAAATTAGGGTGTTGCGTTTCCATTGACGGTGAATATATGTACAACAGTTTAAGAGGAGTGGTGCTGACAAACTGTTCATTTCTATATTCAAAATATGGCCAAAAAGTCTAAGTTGGAAAGTGTGGAAATTCCCAGAAAAATAATGGAATCGGAATTTCTTGGTAATATGCACATCTACATTTTGTGTTCTAAATTTCTGCGAAGTTTAACGAAACTATGTGCAGCAGTTTATGAAGAGTTGCGCTGACAAAACTGTTCATCTGTATGTAAAAGGCATGGCCAAATGCCTAAGTTAAAAAGTTTGGAAATTCCCGGAAAAAATAACGGAATCGGAATTTTCTGGTAATATGCACATCTACACATTGTTTCCTAAATACCTGCAAAGTTTGACGAAATTCTGTGCAGAGGTTTATGAGGAGTTGCGCTGACAAAAAAAAGAGGATTGACTGACTGCCTGACGGATGGACTGGCTGACGGACGGGTCAAAACATTATACCTCCCGCAACTAGTTGCGTGGGGTATAAAAATATGAACTGGCAAACGATTACATGAGTAACAATATTACATGTTTTACTTTATTGAGTGGGATATTTTAGGTGGTACGTGAGTAAATTTGAGCCTTTATTTACCTTTTTTTAGTTTTATAAAGCAGAATGATGTAGAGTACAAAAAAAAGAGAGAGAAAATAAAGGGAAAAAATAATTAAGTGCTTGGGATCATATAGACTTGTTGAGTAGAATTCACAAAATCTCCAGGAAAAGGAAGGGGATATTGTTATGCAGGAAGGTTAAGGTTACAACCAAATATTCTACTTGCCTATATGATATGACGTCATAGTAAGCTATATGTCGTGAGTTTTAGAGATAATAATTTCTTAAAATCGATATCTAAGATTGATTTGAGGTCGTAAAAATTAATGAAAATATGCATAGGCATTACATAAACAGAAATTTGTCGTTACTGGGCCTCTGTAGTTATCACAGGGGTTAAATACCAAACCCGTGACGTCATAACTGTTGATCATGCAGTAGTAGAGTGAAAGTGAAACGTAACGAAAATGCATGTAAACAAACACTAGAAATCGGAGTTAAAAGGCATTTAGAATAAATATCATGTGTGATTCATGTCGGAATATAGCTTAGGAATAAGGTATGGCAATATAATTCTTCAATTTATTCGTAAAATTAAAGCAGGGGGGGGTGTTTAATTGCCGATCAGCCTTTCCTCTGTCGTTCGTAACAAAAAAGATGCAAAAGTTCAATACTACGCCGCATACCTTGAAACTTAATTTTTGTTCCATCTAAAGTTCCTATTCTATTGTTTTTGGAAAGTGTTGCTAGAATCGTATGGTTTACGGGAATTGATGCAATTTTTTCGATGTTATGATCAAAATGTAAAAAATTTGGGTAGGTTTCGTCCGAAAGTGTTGAATAATTATTTTTGTGATACAATGAAGCGCATTGAAGTGGTAAAATTGTCTGTTCGGATGAAAAGTTTTGAGCTATCTTTAGACACGCCCATTTCTTTAGAAAGGAAAACTAGGTCAAATGATTCAATCGAATACCTGTAGAACAGGTATTCCAATAAACATGATAAAATCATAAATTATGGACAAAATCATTGCAATGCGTGTTTTCCATAAGCGGGGACTCTATACATAGCTCTTTCTTATCCAAAACTCTTAATTTCATTGTAACTCATGTTGATTGTCGGGGAAGTGCAATGTACTTAAACATTACGACGAATATTCCATTCTCGTTTCTAAAGACATGGGCGTGTCGTTCTGCTATAAGTGACCTTCAAAACATGACTCATAACTTTTCGCCCAAATGGAAAATTTTACCACTTCAATGCGCTTCATTGTAGATTATGGACAAAATCGTTGCAATGTGTGTTTTCCATAAGCGGGGACTCTATACATAGCCTTCTCTTAACTAAAACTCTTAATTTCATTGTAACTCATGTTGATTGTCGTGGGAAGTGCAGTGTCCTTAAATATTACGGCGAATATTCCTTTCTCGTTTCTAAAGAAATGGGCGTGTCGTTATGTTCTAAGTGACCTTCAAAACATGACTCATAACTTTTTGTCCAAAAGGAGAATTTTACCACTTCAATGCGCTTCATTGTAGGACAGTAGGGTTCTAGCAGCACTTTTCATGGTACTGGGATGTTTGTACATAACTATTATTACAAATCAAAACTTAATATCCCTGGGGTAGTGTTGAACATCACACTTTTTCATTACTGTAGTATAAGTTCCATTGAAGTCTATAGAATGCATATTTATAGCAAAAGTTTTATCCTTAACTTTTCCTATTTAATAGTGTTACATAATTATACAAAAATGCTAAATTGCCGAATTCTGATCCAATATGCTGCCTTAACATACCCGTGTACATTTCATAATCTGAAATTTGAAGAGGTCTTTAATAAAGCCCCCAACCCACCCTCCTAAAAAGCTTATTAAGTCTGCAGAAGTTTTTTTTTTAATTCACTGTAATATTGTTCTTTTTAGCTGTATCTCTGTATTTTTGTCCCCAAGAAATTCAAAAATTTAATCTCTTGGACAGCACATCCCTGTCTTGGTGAATAGAAAATGCAATACTTAAATCAATAGATTCTTGTTTGTGCAACACCCCCCCCCCCCCCC
>PRKT01001477.1:56892-77816 GCA_003671525.1 Saccostrea glomerata
CCCCCCCCCCCCCAGTTCTCTCTTTATAAAGGGACACAGATCTATGAAATCACCCGGTCCATTAAAAACACACCTTAAATAGGAAGGAGAGCAGCAAGAAATAAAAAATAACCTGAAAAATAGAAATATACTAATTTATTTTATATTTTCTGTCTATATTTTAACGATGATAAGTGCTTGTAAATGACTACTGTAATGATGAGTTTGTTGATTATAACGCCCCCACTTAAGAATATTTCCCCGTTACACTGTTATGTGAACCATCATTCCCCGCGGAGAGATTCAATTTGACCTTTACACTGAAGGCCATTGAGCAGAGAGAGATCATTTTCGTGCCAGCAAGGAATGGCAGCAATCTGACATTCAACTCTTCTTGCATTCAGCAGCTACATGTAGTCCATGAAAGGATTAAGGTGAAACTTTTAAAATGAGGGTAGGAATATATGTATATAGCCTTTGGAAAGCAAGATAACTCGTGCGTATTCTGGAGAGATAACTCCTGCCGGCCACCCTGCGAGCGGTACTATAGATGGTAGCAAAAACGATTTAAAACATTTTCAACACCTTTCACAATAAACCATGCGGAAAACATGTACACAACATACAATAGAAAAAATAAGCAATACAAATCATGTTCAAGAGAAAGGAAAATAATTTTAATTCTTGACACAAATTTTTAAACATTTAAGAAGAAATTTAGGGAGAGAAAAAGACTTATACTTTGACTGACATTTCAATTTACAAAATACATAAAATCAATGTTCTAATTAAAAAAAATGCGTCGGAACAGGAGGTTAGGGGAAGGGGGGGGGCATACTCTTTTAAAACGATACATGTAATCAGGTAATAAACATTGGGACGTTCGTAACCCCCCCCCCTCCCTCCCACTTTCAATACACACGTTGCAGTATAGTTAAAAGTGAAGAAGAGTTAGTGGTAGTGTGTGAAAGAAATAAATATGATAATGAAAGCACTTTTATCTCCGTGAAAACCTCTCCTTTTTTTAAGCTGAAAAAATTGACATCCTTCATTTCTTAATTTATTCAGAATACTTTAACAAATTGGGCAGCGGGCAAACTGCATATAAATAAGCTTTCTATACAAGGTCATTGGTAACAAATATATTAGGAACTAATTTGAAATAATTTTATATGTCCATATTCACAGAAATAACATTTATTTTACTTTTTCTAGAAAATCAAACATGTTCATTCTTACTTGGTTTCCTGTAAGCTTTGTTGTCGATGATGTAAATGTCCCAGTGTGGATGTAGACCTATACAGGATCTCACGATGTCAGGTCTCGCATGTCTCTCGTATCTCCAGAGCCACGTCACGTGATCTACACTGTCATGTGATCTTCCTCTGTAATGTACAGTCTCCCCTTCTCTTCTTAGTTCCGTTAGAAATTCCTTTCGATCATCTTTATCGCTCTTAATTTTATTTTCCGGGATATTCACTTTAAAAATAAAGATATACAATATGCATATAATCATTTAAACATAATAATCTTATATGATTGTAAAAATACAGCTTATTAAGTATTGATTTAGGCACGTAGCAATGGGAGGGTACACCAATCTCCGCTTTCAAAAACGATTTTGTTTTACTGATTAATTACATACATTGTATATTCGGTCAGTTTAATTTTCTTTTAATATATAGTTAATCTTGTAAGAATAAATTGTAATCTAGGAATCAACTAAAAAAATATAAAAAGAAACTGATATCAAGGTTACTTTTTTTCTCCTTATATACTTTATCACTTTTTAAAATTTCATACAGATATTTAAAAAAAAAACAAGAAAACATTACAATTATTTTACACTGACTTACATATCTTGTGTATCTTATGATATATATCTGTGTCCTCCATGGTGACGTGAGTCAGTATGTTCATCTGTAGACGGAGTATCAGTAAGGAATCACGGGCACCCAACTCACTAATGACACACTTCTCTCCAGGTTTTCTGTTGTATCTCACTGATCTCAGGCACACACTGGCTGTGTCAAAACTACTGTACCAGAATGGTATATTACGGTTTATTGATGCTATCTTATACATTGTCTCATCCTTTGTGTCCTCCGTTATCTTGTCCTGATCTTCCCAAAGGTAATCACGTGACTTCAGTCCGTCCAGAGTCTGCTGTACTTCCTCACGTGTTACAGGATTCTTGTAACGGCACACTCCCCATCGTATCTTATTAAGCATGTCCAGCCACTCTGTGTCAGTGAAGTCAGGAGGACCGGAGTCAGAACACAGAAAACAGAATAATACGGACACCTCGTCATCAGTCAGTGTGGAGAACTTATCTACAGAATAAACGGATTAATAATAGTATTCCTTAAAGATTCCCTTTCGATTACGTAAAAAATATTATTTTGTAGTGTTAAAGTGTTATCAACTAAAAATTATATGCATTCTTTCCCGATTGTACATTCAAGGTTAAACTGTAACCCCTTCCCCTCCCCCCCCTTTTTTTATATAAAAAATGCTTTTTGTTTATTTTTTTTTTAATTTATTACATTACTACCTCAAAAGGAGAAATGCATTTGTTATATATATAAAGCATAAAATTCTAATCGTTTAAAAAAATCTTAAAAGAGGCATAGAGGGCATTGATGAAACTTTAAACATTCTTTTTTACAGAAATATTATGTCTTAAGGATATGTCATGCTTTATACCTACCATATAAACTGTCAGTTCAGTCGTAGGTTTGTGGACGACACAGGTTTAAGTTAAATTAATACTGCCGTCAATAGATAGCAGTCGCAATATTTTCTTCAGAGGGAGGGGGGGGGGGGGGGGGGGGGGGGGGTGTAAATTGCTTTTTTAAGGTCTTCCGTTTCCAACGGAAGACCTTCTACTGATTCTGATGATTAAGATTATTCTTATAATTCTTTTTTTCCTTTTCCTAGACGCCAACTTTGAGGCCTCATATTTCACTCATTTGTCAACGGATTTTGCTCAAATTTTCAGACATTATACACATCGATACACTCTATCAGAATGCCGTCTAATATTTCAAAAATGTACTCCCACTTTTGAGTTATTTACCTTTAAATGAAAATTTATAAGCTTTCATTTCCAGATAAAGGCTCAGAGACCACAAAAGCTTGAGCAGAAATTCTACTGATTTTAGATAACAGAAGAATTGAAGTTGCGCATGCCACTTTTTGTTTTTCGATTTCTTTATTCAAAATGGCGCTATTTAGGGGTCAAAAATTGGAACGCATAAAAGAGCGAAAAATTACACATATTTTACCTTTTATCTTGAAAACTAAAAATATTTTGTTAAGACATATTGAATAAAAGTTGTGCATAATTGCAAGAGCTTTCGTTTGATATCATTGACAACGAGCTGGCCCCTAAAATTAGGGATCTAGGGGCCTTGAAAGTTTTTGCTTTATAACTCAAAAACGGTAAATATTTTGATATGGTTGTCGATTATAAATTGCTCTTTTATATCATTTCTATCCTATAAAAATATTATTTTGTTCGTGTCTTGCGTATGGTAAGAAAGAAAGGTAGATCCGTAAACACGGCACCGTTCTCAATTTGCTATCGAAGGAGAACTTTTTATGCGTATAATTGAAATTAACATGCCATAAGTAATAAATATTTTACAACGCTGATCACATATATTTTTTATTAGGTTTTAAACGTGTTTTTTTGGTTCCCGTACAGAGTATTCGATGGCAACGTTTTATTAATAAAGATCTTTCCAAGAGAGAGAGAGAGAGAGAGAGAGAGAGAGAGTTATAGAAGTACGAGTATCTCTTCTTTGTTTAGAATGAACACAAAGAATTTAAATGAAAAGAATATACACCCAGATCTCATAGAAACTTTTTAAAGAGTCAAATAATACACCATTATTTACTGCTCGATTCCCACATTCACCTGGAACACAGATTCTAAGCGTGTTTACCATTACGTAATCTATCCGTCGATTACACGCGGCCGAGAAATCTAAAGCAACACTCCGCGGTGAACCATTGACCCTGCAGTCGTTAGCAAAATTGATATATTAAAATCTTTCTACAACACGACAATTAATGGAAATATCTTATTGTCGAATATTTGAGATTAATATGTTGGCTTAACTTTGTTTTAAATTTGAACGTGATACATATTTTAACTAAAACAGCTATCTAGTTTTTGTGTTTGTTTACAATTACGCGACCAACCATTCTTTCCATCGCTTGTTGACATTAATTTCGCCGGGTGGTAGACGTGTCTAATTTACAAACTTACCGGAAAATATCATTTTCTTTAAGTAAATCGAATTTTTAAAAAATCTTATATTAAATTGTCTTAGGTTTGACTTCAGCACAAAACCCGGGGGCATTTACTTTACATGTACTCAGTACATTAATCATGTTATCAGTCTTCAGTTTTTAAATGTTCGTTAGCTTCATGTGTAATTTTACTTTTTATTTTGACGATTCATTGCCTAAGGACTTTTAGCGATCTGTGATTACTTTACTTCAACCAATATTGATTTAAATACATAAGCTTTGTCCTTTTCACACACAAATAAATCCGTTTTCAACAAAAATTTTCCCAAACACATTTTTTCCGTCACAGATTTTTACCATGTCTATACCAATTTTAAACTTTTAAAGAGGATCTCCCGAATCATAAGGATTGAATTATAGTCAATGAAATGGATTACACATCGATAGTTAACTCCGGCACGTGTAAACTTCATAAGTGGCTTCTGTGCTGCACAATGCATACTTATATTACAGGTTCGATACTAGCAAAGTTGAAAAGATAATTCAAGATTTTAAAGCAATGAACATAATGTAAAATAGTTTATTCAAATCCCGTAAATGATTAGTTTATCCGGTAGTGTGCTAACATTGTAATTTTGTTCCGTGATTAAATATCGGTACCAAGTTATACAATGTACATGGAAGTAGTAATAAACTCGCATCCTATGTCCAGAATCGAAAATTTAAGAACTTATATAACAATCTGCAGCTACTGAATTGGAAAATCCATGTGAATATCATAAACTTATCATGTACACCTTTACAACCTAATTTAAACTATTAAAATAATATCCGGCACCATAGTCAAACCATTTGTGTCGTTTATCAAGATCGTATATAACTGAGGTATTTTCTTTAAAATTATGAACTTATATCTAACACACATTAATTTTCTTGATTTAAAAAAAATAAATGTACGAAAGAAGGCAAGAGATAGGCATTTTGTTCATGTACATTCATGTATTTAACAGAGAGTCTCCCTGTATCAATTTTTGTCTAATTTTTTTTATTAAACATAACCCCCCTTTCTTATTTAGATTAAATTTATTCGTTGATTTTATCCAACTTCAAGCACAATATGTAAGTACTAAAAGTCCATGCATGGATGCAATTGTACATCAGGAATTTTCTTTTATCTTTTATCCATGCATTTCTCCTTCAAGGAAAATAATTATGAATAAATTAATTGAAGGACGTGTATAAAACCATGTAGTTTGGGTTTGTCAATGTGTTTTAGATCATGATCAGCAAATCACAACTCCTTGGGCCTTTCTGTCTAACGGAATAATAATAATCTCGAATGTATTACGTATGCACCATAACTCCCCCATGCATCCCACCCCCTTCCCCAAAGTTTGAAATGAATATTCTTATTCAATGGACTGATAGTTGTACACGTAGCCAAAACTTTCAACACCTCTCCCAAAATATTTCATAGGCAACATTCTTAATCATTTTTTTTTGGGGGGGGGGGGTATGATTGATATGCTTTAACGTCCCTCTCAAGAATATTTCACTCGTATAGAGATGCCATCATGCACTTGCCAGTAAAGAGCTTCAAATATCCTATAATCGGCACTTAGGCCTTTGACCGGGGGGAGGGGGATCTTATTCGTGCCAGCACCTTAAGCGACACGGGGCCTTGTTTTATACGGTTTCATCCGAAAAACAGGCCTCCACGTCCCACAGTGGGATTCGAACCCACGATGTAAGGATGAACTCCTTACTTTGCGACTATAGAGCAGACGCTCTAATCAGTGCGCTATGAGGGCGACCTTGGATGATATAAAATGAAGGTAAGGAAGAAAACGGTTAGAAAATGGTTAGTAAAATAAGAAGGGGTCGTTTTAAAATATTATTCCTATAAACCTCTGGGCAAGAATGAGAAACTATACTTATAAAGCTTCCTGATATAAAAAAAAGATTACTTTCTTTTCAAATTATGACCAGAGTTTCCCCACAAAGTGATTGAGTATTTTAGGGGTTATGGTGGATGGGTTGGGAATTAAATTGTCTATTTAACTGTCCAGATGTCTGTCTGTCCCTCAAAGTTTTTCCCAGAAGGCCTGGCTATAATAATCCTAGGATGTGTCATGAATCAAGGCAATATTAAGGCAAATTCAAGGTCACTGGAGAAAGAATAAATGTTTTGTCGTACACATTTATATGTAATCGAGAATATTTGTTTGCTAATACTTGATACAGATTGCTTGTGACAAAAGGATTTTTCTATGTTTGTGACTCCGAAAATAGTATCATTTCGATTTGGACAATTTTTGTTTAAGTTCATACTTGATAAAAATTGTTTATAGTCCGCCGGTTTCAGATGACTTAAAATAAGGCCATTTTAACAAATTCAGGGACAATCAGGGTTATCCATGAGCTATTTTACTGTGTTGCTTCCGACATAGTAAAATTGTCTCCGACACAGTAACGATTCAAATTTAATGCTTGCGACACAGTAAAAAATTTTCCGACACAGTAAGATCTGTGATAATTAGAAAATCTAAACATAAATTAACTTTTACTTAGTGAAATTTTAATCAAACAATTCTACCGTCTTTCAATTTTAAACGGCGGAGCACTTAATTATTAGGGCTTCACCTTGCATAATCAATTATATCTCATAGACCCACGCCGGACTTCACGCATGAAGAAACAAAGATAAATAATTTGTTTTCACACTTCCATGTAACGGTTAATTGGTCGATGCATTAAAATAGATTGAATAATTTTTTAAATATTTAAACGTGTTTTTCTAAAGAACCTCGGCTCTACTGTTAGTACTGTAAGTGATCCAAAAAAATCGTACCGAAGTTATTCCATTGATGTAAATGAACTGCTTATAATTTTCAACATGTTCAAATAAGGAAGTAGTTTACTGTTCTGAAGTTTCTTTTTTGTGTAATTCGGTAATACGATTTAGAAAACTGACTAATATTCACGGCAAATTTACTCTAAAAAATGTAAAGTACTTTCGACCAGAACATGTGTTTTTACCATCAATATGTACGACCATACCATTTGTGTAACGAATTACCGTTTTTTAAGTGTGTGCATGTATTCTTTTGTTATTATAATGAATCAGTTTCAGTTGCGATTTCGATCTCGAAAATACCGCAAAATTTTAGTACTTCGCGTAAACTCTGCAACACAGTAACATTTTAAATGATGGAGAACCCTGGGGACAATGACAGAAAAGTTGTAAAATTCCTGTCAGAGTTATGAATTTTGAATCACTAAAAGTTGTTTCAGATTGAAGGTTTGTCTTGACACAGAGCCAATCCTGTTAAGATCAAGGTAACTGACAGAAAAAAAAAATTCTTTCCCATGCTATGAGTTACTTATGATTGCAGGTTGTGTCATGACCCTGATCAAAGGTCTTTCTAGCAAATCTAGGTCACTGACAGAGAAAAAGATCTTTAAGCATAACTTTGTAATTAAGATTCACTGAAGACTCATACTGAGAAGAAAGGTTGTTCACATAATAAAGTGCAGTGACCTTGACCCAAGGTCGGTACTTCCTGTCCATAGCTCCAACGGAAGACCTACTCGTTGCTTTGCAACGAGCTCGGCTCTAGTTTTACAATAATTATTGTACATACCAGATAGTCTTGTCTTCCATAGACTGTAATCTCCCAAAAATTTTATTAATCTATTACATGTAAAAGAAATGAAAGAGAAATGTGCTTGTCAGCATGGACAATTTTAATATTCCCATTGCAATATTGCATCTTCAGATTTAATTTGTTAGAAGTTGGAACTTGTAGAGAGGAGAGTCATAGCTGTATTCTCTTTTCCTACAAACATATACGTATTTAAGGGGGCTTAACGTTCATTGTAAATAAATAAGAATGAACAATTGCATAGAAAGCCTAGGCCAACGGGCTAAATCGCTAACCTGAGGACTTTGGCTATGAAAAAAGCACAAATCAATATTATATTGAAAAGGCTCCAGGGAAATTCGAAAGTAATTCCAAACCACCCTCGGGTGATTCCATTTTGATATAAGAAATGTTACATTCAACTACATGCAAAACTGATCAATCATACAGAATGTTTTATAAAAATACATATAACAGCGAATCGTGCTCGCACAAATTCTGCGCATTTGCTATTTTTTTGGAACATCAACCGTTGTAAAGCAATGTTGACTGTTGCTACGCTGGAGGGCGTGACTTCATTATTCAACAGGCTGACCCTCAGTTGACATCCAAGTTTTTTTTTTTTTTGGGGGGGGGGGGGGGGGATTTCCACGTTACACTCAACTACATGCAATATTTATTTAATAACAACCTATCCCATATTCATGCCATGACATGGCCAAAAAAAATCTATACAAGTTGCTTTCCTTTAAAAAAAGGACTACAATACGTGGACCATACGTTTATGTGTATCTAATCGAAATTCAATAAAAAAAATTAAGTTTGTTGGATATGAATGCAAGTTCGTTCCCATTTTCTACAATGAACTGCCTACTTTGACTGATACATACTTTCATAGCATATTTGTCAAATTTTATCCCCAATTGCCTCATATAGTTTTGCCATTTCAAAATTTTGATTCATATATAACCCATAATATGTTGGACTTTAAATAAACTTGTATTCTATAATTATTCGAAAGAAATCTAACATTGGAAAATTAGATCTGACGGTACACGTGTAGCACAGTTCTGTAGTACGCAGAATTTTTTTTTTCGGAGCCCCCTTACTCACATGGAAAACTTGTGTTAAGCTGTGTTTGGACTCCTGTTATTTTAATTCTGAATGCTCAATCGCATTAACCCATGTCCTTCTTTCAGGGGTTTGAAAACTAGTAAAAATGTAAAACTTTATCTCCGATTACATGGCATTAAGTTTTGTCATTTTAAAATTTTGATACATATATCATAATAAAAATTGCAGTAAATATAAGAATGAAACAAATTTTATGAGATTGCAGTTTTAGTCTGACAAATGAAAAGATAACGAACGTGAGCTCTACAGATAAAAGTAATTAAAGAGGCTGATCAATAGGAATTGAACTTTTAAATCGGACGGTCCCACGAAAAAGATCATGGGAATGCAGCTGCTACTTGCTTGTTTATGAAAAGATGGATTTGGTTAGGGTGAATAAGGAACCAATGGTATTGAAGTGACCAGAGGTCAGATATTTGAATAAATTAGCAACAACACATAATATTTAAAGATTATGCAAAAGATTGGAAATTATTTTAAAAGTGCATTAGAAATTTTCTAGTAATCTAATAAAGAGTGGAAAGCTGAATCTTGACTGTCTTGGTTGCATTTTATACAGGTTGGGTAACATCTCCACTCCCCAACCATGGCCGCCGCTCTGGTCCACAAGTTTAAAAGGAATTATTTCATAAAAGGGGTAGCGCAATTGAGCCATCCTGGTACCTCCACAAGACAAGCGAGTTTACGCGAGTTCACGGTCCACAAAGAAGAACATTTATCCTTTTTATTTTTTTATAATACATATATATCCCATCATGTGTGGGACTTTTTATATACTAGTATTGAATATTTATTCGGATGAAATCTAACATTAGAAAATACGATCTAACAGTACAAGTGTAACACAGCTCTGTAGTACGCAGATTTTTTCGGACACCCCCCCCCCCCCCCCAAACCCCCTCACATTGAAAACTTGTTTCAAACCGTATTTGGATTACTGTATATTTCAACCTTGAACTCATAATCGCATTAACTCGAGCCTTTCTGTCAGATGTCAAAAAGCTGGTCGGAAAGGCCCGAGAAGTTGCGATTGGTGTTGCGGAGTCAGCTCAAGTTCAAGTTCAAGTTCAGTTTATTCTCCCAAACCAAAATATTGGTACATGGGGTACAGTAAAACATAGTATACATTATAAACAAATCGGTCAGAGGTACAAAAAATATAATACATACAATACAAAATGTTACAAAATGAAGAAAAAAAAAGGAGAAACAGACAATAAGTAACATATTATGGGGGACAGGTAGCATCATAAACTTTTACAATAAACATACATAATTTTTTCAGAATTTGTTCGTTTTGGGTAGACATAAGTTCTGTCAATTTAATAATATTCGGTCTACTATAATAACAATTACCTAGGTATTTTTTCCTTTTATTTTCTAAAGCTTTGCATTCTAGAATATAATGAAATTCATCAGCAATTTGACCTCTACTACAAAGGGTACAACGTCTTTCAAAAAGTGGTATACCGCACCACCTTCCAGTTTCTACTGGTAAATGATGATTTGTGGTGCGAAATTTTACTAGAATTTTTCTAAATTTAGAGGGTAATTTGTAAAGATAGTTTTCAAATCCAAAATTTTGTTTAAACATTCTGTAATTTTGTCCTTTTGAAGAATTATTTATATCACTGAACCAACTTTGAATAAATTGATCTTGTAGTATTTGCTTAACAGTAGCACTTATCCATTCATAATTAATACTAATACCTTGTAGGTTCCACACATTTGATAAGCCACACATGTTACAGATTTTCTGTATACATATATTTTAACCAAGGATTTGTTAGATTTCCATCACAATAAAGTTTTAGTGTATATTTGTATAACACATTTACAATTTTATTTTGCGGGCCTGAAAAAAGTTTTGCCCAGTAAGAAATCATTCTATTGTATATTGAAATATAGAGAGGAAAACGACCTATTTCCCCGTAAATCATATATGATGGCGTGGAACTTTTTAAATTAAATACATGCTTTAAGAATTTCAAATGTAAACGCTCAATAACATCTAGATTTTCATAACTCAATATTTCAGATCCATACAATAAAACTGGCACAACAACTTTATCAAAAAGATCAAGTTGGTAGTCGACTGATAATTTAAATTGTCTGATTTTTCTGATAATGCCGTACATGGCTTTTTGTGCTTGTTCATAGAGATGGGTTTTTTTTGTTTTACAAAAAGAGCCAGTACGTGAGAATACAACGCCTAAATATTTAAATTCTTTTACATTTTCTATAACTAAATTGTCATAAAAAAAATTCTTTTCAACATTGGCCCTTTCGAGAAAACAAGAATCTTTGCTTTTTTCAACATTAACATGCAATTTCCATTGTGAACAATATGTATGAAATTCATTTAGTTCAAGTTGTAGTTCATCAGCTGATTCAGTCAAACTTACAGTGTCGTCTGCATAAAAGAGTACCAATAGTTTTAAATACATTAGCAGTTCATTCTCAATATCATTTGTAATACTTTGTAAGCCTACAATATTCTTATTCGATAAAAAATCTTCAAGGGCATTTATACACATTGAAAATAAAAAAGGTGAGAGATTTTCTCCCTGCCTTACCCCGACATTACAACTAAAAAAATCTGTCGACATGCCATTTAATTTAATCATAGATTTTACACCTTTGTACATATTTTGTATATATCGAAAACACTTGGCGAGTATTCCACTAATATGTAATTTGGTCCAGAGCCCATTTCGCCACACAGTATTAAATGCTTGTTTAAAATCAATGAAAGCACAAAACAGTTTTCTTTTTTTTTTTGCATTAAAATATTAGATAAAAATTGTAATAATAAGATGCGATCTAATGTAGAATAACCTTTCCTAAAACCCGCTTGATTTTCTTGAAGTAGATTTATCTCATTTGCATAATCTTCTAGTCTCCTATTTAAAATGCACGTAAACACTTTTCCTAAGCAACTGAGTAAAGTGATAGGGCAATAATTTTCAGGCTTTGTAGGATCGCCTTTGTTTTTGAACATCGGCTTTATTATACCTATCAACCATTCTACCGGAACAATTCCACTTTCATATATCATATTGTAAAATTTCAAATAGACTGGCATAAATAAAGATAATGTCGATGAAATGTGCTCATTCAAGATATTTTCGTATCCTGGTGATTTGCCATTTTTAATTTTTTTAACAGCCTGTATTATTTCATCTTCTCGTTTTGCAGAATTTAGAAACTCATCAGATATATTGTTAATATCATTTATGACAGGAATTGAATTATCACAAAATGAGTTTTGCTCTTCGTGACCACTTTCGTTAACACCTTTCAAAAAATTGAACATATCATTAATATTAACAGCACACTTTTTCTCTTTATCAGAAGCGTTTAAGATTTTCCAATAATCTTTCGAATTTGTTGAGCGTGGTTTTTTGAGTTTATTTGATATATATCATTTCTATATTTTTGCATGCATTTATCCATTGTCTTTTTATATTCTTTACTCATGGCGGCAAGATTTGTTTTATTTTCTGCTGACTTGTCTCTATTGTGTATTATCTTAGCTAAATGAATTTTTTTCCTACAGTCTTTGTTAAACAATGGTTTGTTACGTTTAGTCGTACCTGGTGTTTTAGCATTTTGCAATCCAAATGAATTGAATGTGGATGTGACCCTTCTTTAAAAACAACAAGATTGTTCTTTACCAAAGGACTTGTTGATAATGGCCCATTGGTTCTTGAGAGGAAGTCAAAAATGTGAAGAGTTTACAAACAGATGGGCAGACTGCTATACAGACAGAAAGACATCCAGAGAAATAGTCGCATTTCAGACAAAGTTACTTCACGTTGTTGGTAGTTGGCTGGTTCAATACATAACATATTATATCATATGAACCTATACTTCTTATCACCATAGCTTCATTTCATGTATCTAGTAAATCTGGAAAGGAACTTTTACTCTTCCTTCGTCGTGAAATCCAAATCGTAAGATACATTTGCTGCAGGTGATCTACGGGGGGGATTTTTTGTTTCAATTTCGCAAAAGGGTCATTATCAGTCAAAATCAATCAAAAAAAGAACATTTTATTCATTGAAAGTGAAACAGAAAAAAGATAAGTTTCTATTTTTAGTTTGTAAAAACTAACCCCAAAGGTAACCTAATTACTTCGATATTTTTCAATTTAATTTTCCTAACATGTTTCTCTCTTTAAGCCTAATTTGTAATATAATGAAAGTTCCTACTAATTAACTTTATATAGGGATCCGTTTTTCACTTATTGTACATATACCTACGAACATATAACTCCGAAAACTCTAGGAGTATGTGTAGGAGAGATAACGGAATCCCCGGTTCCAGTACTTATTCCTTCTCTGCTTGCGCGCATAGAGGAGTTAGTCTAGACATTTCTGTCTATAGTGAATGCACATTTTACTTCCCTTGTCTTTTTACAAGATATATCAAAATTTTGCATGGGGTTTTAGGTAATCTTTTCTTACTTTTCTTTACGAGGGTGTTTCGACTTTTGGTGTCTGTATTTTTTTCAGAAAAAGAAATATTTAGATAGTTATATAATTGATATTTATATCACATTTTCGGCCAATTAATTGTGATATAAACGATGTATTTATAAAAACAATTATTCCAATGAAATTTTATTTATTTCTTCAAAAAGACATTGCCATGTTTCTTTTCTTAAAAAAAGTGTTTGTTAAACTCAATTAAGGTATGCCGTACTGCAAGAAGCTGAAACGGATTTTAATTGTATATTTAATTCCTTTGAATTTAACTACATCTTTTTAATTCCTTATGTACCTGTAGTTCTTGTATAGGTTAATATATTACGAATTGCTTATATTGTTTGAGGTAAAAAAAAAATAGACTAACATGCATATACGTACTTTCGAACAGAGTCAATTTTCTTCAGTCAGATCTACATACATGTTATTTAGAAACGTAATACGTATATTTCTCGTACATGTAAATATATTACGAATTGCTTATATTGTTTACGGTAAAAAAAAAATAGAATAACATGCATATACACTGTACGTACTTTCGTACAGAGTCAATTTTTACATACATGTTACTTGGAAAGGTATATTTCACGGTTGTTATTATATCGATGGACAAGTCTTATCAGGTAATTAAATACAGATTAAGATTAGAATTGAGACATTAGACTTTACTATTACATAGACTGAGCATTGAAGAAAAAAATAAGTTCTTATATTTAAGCATTAGCGCGGTATGATAAATTTGTCGGCACGGCCAGGTGTGTTATAGGACCGAAGACAGCCAAAAATATGAATTCAATGCTTATATTTACATTCTCTAATTTTCCTGATTCATAATTCTGATTTCGGTAATCTTTAATGTGAACTAAGTGCCCTTCAAAACTGACGTGGTTAATAGACGTAAGAGCCGTTTGTGACGTCAGATGACGTTGCAAAGTTAAATAACGCAAACAAACATTGCAAGGAAAAAAGTGACAAAATAATTTTAAACTCACATTTGTAGTAATTTTACGTTAATTTAACAGGATGATAGTTTTTCATTAAATTGAGTCAACACATTGTACATTTTGGTGTTCCTAGATTATAGAAAATGCATATATAGCTCCTACTGTGTATTCTAACACGCGGTGACAAGGTTTTGCGTGCGTTATAGAAATTTGAATGTCGTGGATTTTCCAATGAATTTCATAAGGAAAAATACACGGAATGTAAATATTTTAAGATAACAAACTCAGAATGCATTTACAATATCATGCTATATAGTAATGTCCATAAAGAACACAAATATCTGCAATACCTTTTTTTCTCTTTTTTAACTTTGTATTGGTTACAAGATCTGTAAAGTCTTGTTCATCCTCCTCAATTTCACTATAAACACCGGTATCTCTGACTTCATATACTTCTTCCCTTAGCTCAAGCTCGTCAAATGTTTGTTGCAGATCTCTTGTATCTAAAATTATATGCCAATTTTTTCCCTCATTTTTTTAATTTCAAAAGAATTTGGAATGTTGACCGTATGCACTCCGCAATGAAATAATATTTTTAACCGTCAATTTCTATTATTACATATTTTAAATGTAATTTATATAAACATATTAAAATCAACTGTTAGATTTCTCTATAAAATCATTACCATCAGTGGTTTCTGCGTGTGTCAACAACGGAAGTTTACAATCTGGCCCTGTAGGCATAGTTTCCTCTTTGTTGATCTCACCATATCCTGAATTGGCAGCTATTGTGTAAAGAGAATAAAATATTCATTCATTTTTATATCATTTTAGGAAGATTTTGAATTCAAGTCAAGAAAGCAATAAATTTCATCTGATAGAATCTCCTTATAAGCCAAACTTATTTTATGACGCACTGTAAAACTTTCAGTGAATAAAAGCATAAACGATTGAATGTGTTCTCTTCCTTCAAAATATACAGTATTGTATTGAATCTAACCGAACCCAGTCCAAATTTTACAATACGTATTAAACCATTAAGGATAATTGTTTATATATAATTGAAGATATCTGTACTGTGTTGTACATCCTTAAAGAGATGACTTTTGGCAAGAGGTTTTTAAGAGCAGGGATTTCCCTGTACAAAATTGATATATTTTTATACAGTGCTGTGAAGGAAAGAGTGTGCTCTGCTGCAATAAGCTGCATCAGATTTTAATTGTATAAAGTCCTTAGAATAAAACTACATTAAATTTGTTTTATTCCTTCTTTACCTGTAGTACTTGTATAGGTTAAAATACGGAAAGAAAAAAAGAAACGCGGGGTAGCATAATGTTAAAAAAAAAGCCCACATGACCAAAAATTACGAAAATTGGTCAGAAGAGAAACCCAGTTACTGTGCACCAAAATTCAGAATAACTCAACCTTGTTCACTCTCCTCTATTTCACTATAAACAGCGGTATCTGTGACTTCATATACTTCTTCCCTTAGCTCAAGCTCGTCAAATGTTTGTTGCAGATCTCTTGTATCTAAAATTATTCCCCATTAAATTTTTTTCTCATTCTTTTTAATTTCAAAAGAATTTGGAATGTTGACAATATGCATTCCGCAATGAAATAATATTTTTAACCATCAATTTCTATTATTACATATTTTAATGTAATTTATTTAAACATATTAAAATCAACAGTTAGATTTCTCTATAGAATCATTACCATCTAAGGTTTCTGCGTTTGACAACAACGGAAGTTTACAATCTGGTCCTGTAGGTATATTTTCCTCTTCATGTTGTTTGTTGATCTCCGCATATCCTGAATTGGCAGCTAATGTGTAAAAAGACTAAAATATTCGGTTATTTAGATATTAATTTAGAAAGATTTTGAACTCAAGTCTTTAAGAAAGCAATAAATCATCTTATAGACTATTCCTCATAAGCGCTTCAAACTGATTGTTATGATGCACTGTGAGACTTAAAGTAAAGAAAGCATAAATCAACCGTTGAATATTTTTCCTTCCATGAAAATTTATCGTATAAATCTAACCGAACCGAGGCCAAATTTTACAACACGTATCGATCCGTGAATGGGGCCTATCGTTTCACCCCTATAATTGTTATATAATTGGGGATTTGTGCGTTGTGTTGTACATCCTTAAAGAGACGACTTTTAAATGAAATTCTGGCAAGAATACCTTAATATTTTACTTCCAGTGTCTTTTTACAAGACATCAAAGTTTTGCATGAGGTATAAGGTAATCTTTTCTTACTTTTCTTTACGAGGGTGTTTCGACATTTGGAGTTTATATTTTTGCACACAAAGAAATATTTACAAAGTACTAATTGGAGTTTATACATGTAACACATTTTCGGCAAAACTGTGATATAAATATTATAATAAAAAAATTTAAAAAAGTATGTTTTTCGAGTAAAATTTTAAAGAATTCCTCAAAACGCCATTGCCATTTTCTTAATAAAAAAATAAGATGTGTTTGTAAAACACTGATGCCCGCAAATGGCAACATAGTAAAGGTTATTTTAGCGAAGGCAAATCAATCATATTGATCCGAAAAGTAAGGCTATCTTACAATAAATACAAAAAAAAATGTGAAATGTAAAAACTTTGCACCACATGTTCAAAATGTACGGCCGGAGTTAACGTTTTATAACGGAAAGACAGACTCAGAAGTCACATGTGAAGTATGAAAGTTCTAGTCTTTGCAGTTCAGAAGTTGTTGCCAGGGCTTAAGTGTTTTAAATAGACTAATCTCCAATGTCAAAGTCAAAATTATTGGTGGCCAAAGAAAGTTCTTGTTACAAAGAATACTTATGGCAAGTATGAAAGTTCTATACCTTACAATTACAGTTATTGCAAAGGTGATGTTTTTATAAGTACAGAACCCCCCAAGGTCAAAGTCAATAGGTCAAATATGTTGGTATCCAATGAAAGGACTTGCAAAAAGAAGAACCCATATGTGAAGCATTTCATTAGGTATCTATTCTTCAAAAGATATGACCGAAGTAAAACTTCAAAGGTTATAATCAATTTAAATAATTTCAAAAAAGTAGGTAAAACTCCAAGGTCAAGGTTAAGGGTCAAGATCGTTTATATCAAATGAAAGCTCTTACCTAAAGCATTATATAATAAGTTAATAAGTTATAAAAGCATTTCCATAACCCTTCAAATGTTATGGTCATGTTTTATTTTACTAAGTAATTCAAACTCCGAGGTAATGGTCAAAAGCGCAAATTTCTTGCTATTAATTGCAAGGTCTTCTCACAAGGATTGCATGTCTGAATCACGAAAGCACAACCCTTTAGATTTCAAAAGTTATGGCCAATGTTAAAGTTTTTTTTAAATTAATATCAAAATAGCCAATGCAAGGACAAGGTCAAATGGTAAAGGTAATTGATAAGCATAGAAAGATCTTGCTACACAGAATACTGGAAATACCATTGTGAAAATATCAAAGCCTTATCATCATATGTTACAAGCTATGACAAGGTTTTTCCATAAGAAAAGAAATATAAGAGATCAAGGTCAGAAGGTCAAGTTATTGGCATTGTAAGGACCTGCCACCAGGAATACATATGTGAAGAATAGAATCCCTAGCCTAATCGTTAGAAATTATGGCCAAGTTTATTAAGATTTAAAAGTAGGTCTACTTTCAAGATCCAAGTCAGAAGGTCAAGAATATTTATATTCAATTAATGATATTGTCATAGGGATTACATAAGTGAAAAACGAAAGCCCTAACCTTTACTATTCAAAGGTTATTGCTAATGTTAATGTTTGTTTAATAAGTCCGGTAATCTCTTAGGTCAAGGGCAATGGGTCAAGGTTATTGGTATCCAATTAAAGTTCTTGCCACAAAGAATATACATTTGGAGTATGAAAACCCTATCTTATGCTACGTTTACACTATGTTCCAGGCAGCCACGGCAGCCCCGTTTGCCCAAAACGTAGTGCGCCGTGAGATTTTGGTTATTTTCCCCTCTATATCCAAGTCTTGACAAGTTCTTTTGTGGTCTTCTACGGTCTTCTACGGAATCCGTGATGGGCCGTAGGAAGAAGTTGCCGTGGAGTGCCGGAGGCTCGAGGGCGCACTACGTTTCTGCCACGTATGCCAGCACGTTCCCCCCAGGCCTCTTACGTCCTGATAGGTCCCATCTCGTTTCTCGCGTTCCTATGAAGTTCTTACTTTCTCACGTTCTGTCAAGTCTTTCTACGTATAAAACATGCACGCCGGGAAACTATGGATCCCGTTTGTACCAGAGAAGGTCTCCTAACCTTAATAATCACTGTATCATGACCCTTCGAAGATAAAACATCATGAATTCCCTAAACGAAGATTTTATTTTCGCGTGTTTGCTGGGTGCATACCTAAAATAACTTCGTCAAAATGAAGAGAGCCAGCAGCAGTTACAGAGAAGGAGGGCAGGAATGCAGCAACTAGGAATGAGACGAATAATGTTCAGACTCGAATGAAACTTCTCTGCAGTGCTCGGCTTTTATATGCTTCCTCTCAGACCGCGTGCGCCGTGTCAGACCGTAGTAGAACGCAATGCACCGGGACCATAAACCGTAACATGCCGGGACGAGCCGCGATTGAACGCGAGGAAACGGCTACCATACACCCTAGTTTGCCGTGAGGACCGTGATGAAACGTGGCAGAACTTGATAAAACGAACAACAACCGTGAACTAGCCGTGACAGAACGCGGACTAAACTCAGCAAAACGTCTCAAAACGTGAATGGACCGTGAGATGAATGGAAATATACATTCTCCCGTCCCACTGCGGACTGCCTCCAAGTTCTGTTACGGTCTATTACGTGCTGTCGCGTTTTATTGCGTTAATTTCGATTTACTACGATCTACTAAGTTTCACATCTGCAACGTGGCCGCCGTGGCAAATTTTTAAAAATCTTGCTCGGCATCCACGGCAATCACGATGAGTTATGTTTGCCCATCCCGTTACCCCAAGTTTTCTCACGCCCGTCCCGTTTTTTCCACGGTGGCCTGAAACGTGATTGCCGTGGCTGCTGGGAACATAGTGTAAACGGAGCATAACCGTTCAAAAATATTCCAAAAATAATTTTCATAAGTTAGAAAAATTTCCTATGTAAACAAGTTGATGTTAGTGGTATAAAATATACGGCAATACAACAAATAATATCTGAAGTACATGTATGGAAGCCTTAGTCATAATCCTTTTAAACTTATTGCCAAGGTTAATGTATTCCCATACGTCCAAAGTTTTCTAAAGTCAAGGTCAAATGGTCAGTGTTTTTGGTATCCAAGAAAAGGTCCTGTCACTAAAAAATACATATGTTTAAAAGGGAGCCCTAACCCCCACCGTTTAAAAGTTATATAAGAACTTTTCTTAAAAGGAAATTTAATATATTGGTACCAAATGTAAGGTACTTTTCGAAATATGAAAGTAAGCCAACTTTATAGGTTTTTTATCAGATGGGAAATCCCAAAGAAAAATCTCAAAAGTCACGGTTATTGGTACAGTGTATCTAATTAACACTATTCCGCAAAGATACGAATGTAAAGTATGGAAACCCTTGCCCTAACAGTTTAAACGTTATTGCCTACGTTAAAGAAATTCAAAAGTAGGTCAAACTCCAAGGTCAAAGAGTAATAGGTCTTGATATGAATTGAGAGATCTTGTCACGAGGATAAACTTAATATAGTAAAGAGATTATTGATATTGTTCATGTAAATGTTGTTAAAGTTTACCCAAAGCTTGGATCTACTTAAATGAAACACGATGAAAAGTTAATTTTTTTTCTCCAAGTTAACTCAAGCTGTACGGACTAAATTACCAAAATAAGGTACATATATTCTGGAAGGAATAAACTTAGCAGATTTTAAAAACATTTGCATTTATCCTCTATAAAAAAAGGTTACGGGTGTAAAAGTGCCTCGACCTCCACCCCCCCCCCCCCCCCCCCCGAACCCCTCCTCCCTCTCTAACACACCCTCTATCTCACACACATTCTCCCTTTCTTTCACACTTCTACCTTACACCATCAAACATACACATTTTTGGAAAGCTATCATCGATGCTATATGATCATTCCATGTGTGTGACAGTTCAACAAGAGATGCTTATTTCCCAATCACCTGATCCCAGGGATTTTTTATTCAAATCACGGAAGATTTTTTACTAAACTGAATCGACACACATTCCCATATAGAAAGTCAGTTGTATACATGTTAATGTACATGTACTTGTAATATTTTTGTAAATTTTATCATCGAGGCTGAATACAAGAATTGATGTATTTTTTTTCTTTGGTACAATTTATTGTTTTGGACGATGGACTAGAATAGCAAAAAAATTTCAAAAATTAAATGCTCGCTTCTCTGGTTCACTATTAATTCAGTGTTTGTCAAACCATATAAATTTCCTCTTGTTTTTATTTTTATGGGGTGATTCTCCTGGACACCGACCTACTTTAATTTT
>PRKT01001478.1:5467-34481 GCA_003671525.1 Saccostrea glomerata
TTATCATTGAATGAAATGCTGACTGACGTTTTTCATACCAATTGTTAGTCCATTATTTATACACTGAATTGACTACGGATTTTTTCCGTTATTTCCTGATTATGACAATGAGCACACGGCGGGTGTGACCGGTCAGCAGGGGATGCTCACTCCTCCATGGCACCTGATCCCACCTCTGATGTTTCGGAGGTCCGTGTTTGCTCTGCTCTTGTTTTGTATATTTGTTTAATGGACGTTGAGATTGAATACTGTTCGTTATTTCCATATCCTTATATACACAACAATTCCGCATGACAAATAAAAATCCAGGCTTTTTGATATCATTGACAGCTGCTTCTTCAACAAAAATGGTACTCGTTAGTTTACTTACCTCGTCATTGGTCATTTAAAAAATTATTTCGTTAAAACAGATTCTGATTGCACACATAAGTACTCTGAAGTTGACATCAAGAAGAGTTTCTGATTGACAATATCTATGTGGCTTTTGGAGACCAGGTATTCCAACAATCTATTGGAATTCCCATGGGTACAAATTGCGCTTTGTTATAACCAGACATATTTTTATATTCATATGAAGCAGAATTTATGCAAAATCTTTTGTGTGAAAAGAAGAATTACTTGCCGTGGCCTTCAACTCGACATTTAGATATAGCGACGACGTATTGTCAATTAATAATGACAATTTCCATTCCTATGTCGACACGATATATCCTGGTGAGCTTGAGATAAAAGATACCACCGAGTCCGACACTTCTGCTTCATACTTGGATATTTTACTTGAAAAAGACACTAATGGTAATCTAACAACTAAGCCATATGATAAACCTGATGACTTTATTTTTTCTACCGTCAACTTCCCTTACTTATACAGCAATATACCTTCATCACCTGCATACGGAGTTATCAGTTGACTCGATATGCTAGAGCATGCTCTACGTATGAACAATTTCTTAAACGAAGTAAATTATTGACAAGCAAGTTGATGAAGCAAGAATATCAACAGTCTCGTTTAAGGTCATCATTTCGTAAATTCTATGGTCGATACAATGACCTTGTCAGCAAATACAATTTATCATTGAATGAAATGCTGACTGACGTTTTTCATACCAATTGTTAGTCCATTATTTATACACTGAATTGACTACGGATTTTTTCCATTATATCCTGATTATGACAACGAGCACACGGCGGGTGTGACCGGTCGGCAGGGGATGCTCACTCCTCCATGGCACCTGATCCCACCTCTGATGTTTCGGAGGTCCGTGTTTGCTCTGCTCTTATTTTGTATATGTGTTTAGTGGACGTTGAGATTGAATACTGTTCGTTATTTCCATATCCTTCATTTATATACACGTCTTTAAAAAAAATATTAGAAAAATCCTGTTTATTTAAAAAAAAAAAGTAAAAATGTTTGTTTATACTTGTATGTGACGCGATTTTTGTTTTAGACTATGCATATCCTTGCGGTCGGTGTTACTAAGAGTCGCTCTAAAAATAGAATTCTCAATTCCACCGATTGATGGTGCTTGGAAAATCTTTCCTGTTTACATTCCATAAGCAAGACAATCCATATACCCGGAGTCTGTCATACAGCTTCCGTCTTAAAAACCAGACGTTGGTTTAAATTTGTTCGCAGGGTTCTTCATATGAGGAATATTGTTCTTTATTGTTGATCAATATTCGTCGTATTAATTACACTTGAACATCTAAACATCTAGAAGAGACAGGTTTGATGTTTAGAAAACTGAGCATTTTATGTTTAAGAAGAAGGTATGATTTTAGATTTATTGCACCCTTAAAATGTAATCACACCAAAAAGTTTCGAAAGTGCCTTAAATATTAGTTAAATAATGACTCTGATAAATCAGGAAAGAATATGGCATGAAAGTTTATCAATCTGCAAAAATGACGTCATTAATGTGAAGCATTTCTCTATTTTCAACAGAAAAAGCCTCAAAATGGCACATTTCAAGGTTGATTTCCTTTATAAAACAGTGTCGACATCATTTCTTTTTTATATTTTGTGCAAAATTCAATAACAAATCACATATCTCAAGAATTTGTTGGTGAAGCCTGTGTACAATGTTATCTGAAAGAAAATTCCATTGAAAATTAATTTGTGTTTTCTGCAACTTTTTAAGAAAATACAGGAAAATGCACATATTTATGACGATATAAATTAGCATTTTAAAACAAATGTGGGGAAAATGACTTGTATGATTTTTCTGCTTTGAATTTCACTTATTTAAAAAGCATGAGTTTTCAGCTTTTACACCACTTTTCAGTTTTCCTAAAATACTGTTTATAATACAGTGAGTTGTTTAAATCCAATAGAGTTAAAATTCCACGGTATCTCAAAATGTACCAATCGCGATGATTTTAATGTCACGCTACAAAAACTTAATTCAATTTTGCATAAAAGCCTCTTAGCATTTTAAAAATAAATAAAACCAATGAAACGATTACGAGTAGTTTTGCGTAAAAATGATAAATCGCAAATATAGAAAAAGAAAACAAGAGGCCCAAGGGCCTTGAATCGCTCTTCTGATAAAATATACAACCTATCACTTGTATTTGAAGTCTCTTACCCTAAGTATCCTGAGACCAAAGTTGCACCACCTGACAAAGTTTGATGATTCTTAGCCAATAAGGACTACTTCTTGGTCTTCATTCTTGGAAAACCCCAAATGCATCAACTTACACAGTTTGATTATTCTAAGCCATTAATACCTAAGATACTTAAATATAGCCATAAAAAGTTGAAAGTAGGTCACTGTAACCTACTTTTTGGTAGACATTCTCCGAAAACCCAAGATGCATCAAATGACAAAGTTTGATGATTCTAAGCCAATAAGTACCAGAGATCCTTAAATATAGCCATAAAATGTTGAAAGTAGGTCACCATGACCTACATTTTAGTCTACATATTTCAGAGTCCAAAGATGCATCTGCTGACTAAGTTTGATGATTCTAAGCCGATAAATACCTAAGATATTTAAATATAGACATAAAATGACGAAAGTAGGTCACTGTGACCTAATTTTTGGTCATCACTCTCCTAAAACCAGAGATGCATCAACTGACAAAGTTTGATGATTCTAAGCCAATTTGTATAGGAAATACTTAAATATAGCCATAAATGTCAAAATTAGGTCACAATGAACTTATTTTTGGTCGTCATTCTCTGAAAACCCAAGATGCATCAACTCACAAAATTTGATGATTCTAAGCCAATAAATACCCAAGATACTTAAATATAGCCATAAAATGTCAAAAGTAGGTCACCGTGACCTAATTTTTGGTTGTCACTCTCCGAAAACCCAAGATGCATCAATTCACAAAGTTTGATGATTCTAAGCCAATAAATACCAAAGATACTTAAATATAGCCATAAAATGTCAAAAGTAGGTCACTGTGACCTAATTTTTGGTCATCACTCTCCTAAAACCAGAGATGCATCAACTGACAAAGTTTGATGATTCTAAGCCAATTTGTAAAGGAAATACTTAAATATAGCCATAAATGTCAAAATTAGGTCACCATGACCTAATTTTTGGTCGTCACTCTCTGAAAACCCAAGATGTATCAACTCACAAAATTTGATGATTCTAAACCAATAAATACCCAAGATACTTAAATATAGCCATAAAATGTCAAAAGTAGATCACCGTGAACTAATTTTTGGTCGTCACTCTCCAAAAACCCAAGATGCATCAACTCACAATGTTTGATGATTCTAAGCCAATAAATACCTAAGATACTTAAATATAGCCATAAAATGTCGAAAGTAGGTCACCGTGACCTACATTTTGGTCGACATTTTTCAGAGTCCCAAGATGCATCTCCTGACCAAGTTTGATGATTGTAGGTCTGAAGGTAATCAAAAAATGCCTTTTAAACAATTTGAAAACATATGCCTGCAAAATTCTAAAAGTAGGTCACAGTGACCTACTTTTTCTTAAATATGTTTTAAGGTCCCAAGATGCAGCAACTTACAAGATTTGATGATTCTAACCCTTTCAGTGCCTGAAATAATGGGATTAAATGTTTTAAAAAGGTTAAGTCATAAAGTTCAAAAAGTAGGTCACGGTGACCTACTTTTAGGTTGACGTTGTTTAAGGACCCAAGATGCATCAACTGACTAAGTTTCATGATCATAGGCCTTAAAGTGTCCAAAATATGCCTTCAAATCAATTTGAAAACAAATGCCCGCAAAATTTAAAAAGTAGGTCACCATGACCTACTTTTGAGTTAACATGATGTGAAGTCCTAAGATGCATCAACTTACAAAATTTGATGATCCTAGCCCGTATAGTAAGCAAAATATAAACATTTTTATTAATTGTAAATCTAGGTCAACTTCAAAGTGACCTTGAGGCCACGCCCTTTGCCCCAGGGTCATGCCTTGAACAGTTTTTAATCTTCAACATATCCTGATCCTTGTATGTAAGTTTGGTGAAAATCTGCCTGGCAGTTCTGGAGAAGAAGATTTTTTAGCAACTAGTACTTTTGGTTTTGTTTTCCTGATTATCTCCCCTTGTTTTAGGGTCCCAACCCTTATTTTAGTATAAATGGTAGCCCTTCGGCCAAGGATACCCTGTGGCAAATTTGTTACTGATTGGCCAAGGGGTTCTTGAGTTATGGCCCATATTCTAAAAAGTTAACGCACACCGCACACCGCACGACGCACACCGCACAAATGGCCATAGCATTAGCTCTTTGAGCCTTTAGCTCAGAAGAGCTAAAAAACATAGTGATTATATGCATATATACAGAATGTTTTTACGTGTAAAAAACAGGATTAGACAGCAAACACTGCATTTAAGTCGTATATGTCCTCTCCATGATACAAAGTTCAAGGTCATATATGGGCAAGTAAATATTAGCTACATAAGAATGAAAAAAATCAATTTAATATTAATAAATATAAATGTAATTGACTTTAATATAATAAATTATATTATAATAATAAATATAACAGCATTTTGATAAAACAACATTATCAGCAGTCTCGTTTATAGTCATCATTTCGTAAGTTCTATGGTCGATACAATGACCTTGTCAGGACATACAATTTATCATTGAGTCAAATGCTGACTGACCTTTTCACACTTATTGTTAGTGCATTATTTATACATTGTTAGCATTCTAACATATTTGACAGCTGACATTTATTTTAAAAAGTGTTTAAATTTGAAAAATTATAACAAAATTATACATAAATGTTAACTCTGTATTTTGACAATTTAAAAGCAAAAGTATAAACAATATCATTAAAATTTCTTTGTAGTTACAATTATTTCTTGAATTTTAAATACGGCAATAATTTGATTGCAGATAAGATTATTATCTACATCCAAAATAAGTTGTATGGATGGAGGCATTGGTAATTGCAAAGTATTTATATATTGCATACGGTTCTGCATTTGCAAACGATATTTTGGACATTTTTGAACATTGGATATACAGTATCGACATATGAATGGGAATTACCATTGTAAATTGATAGTTCGTCGTCGATACATCTAAATGTCCAGCTGAAGGTCACAACGGGAGGTAATATAAAGGAATGTTCTTGAAACAATCTTCTACAAAAACCCTTATTTATCAAATTGATATACAGAAACATTCCTGGAAATGTTAATTAAGACTGTATCATTTACTAAACTGGCGGGTCATGATACAGTATCCATGTTAGACATAGAAATATACATGAATAGAAAAATCTTTGAATTAATTTTTCTGAAAAGCAGCAAATTCATTGTTTTCTAATTGATACATATATATATTTATATAAAAAAATAATAATGAAGATTTATTTAAATCAATAATCCAAAAGTAAGACGGGTTCATACCAGGGGATTATAGTAATACATGTACATTGAATTGAATAAAAACAATCTTTTAAAAAAAATCTTCTCAAGAACAGCAAATATGATTTTTTATATGATTTCAGGGACAATATCCCTCTGCTCCAAATTTCACGACTTTTTAAAAAAAATCCAGACATTGTTTTTCAGCAACAACATTAAATTCAAATGGAAAATAGTTTGAAGTATGAAGCGTTGCTCACTTTTTCAGAAATGAATAATATGTCAAATCATGATGTGAAGAAAATTTGGGATGATTTTTTTTATCTCACAATTAATTTAGAAATATGAGGTTTATAAAAAAAATATTTACTCTCATACCTATCTGATTCCCATTAGAAAACATACTGAATCGCTGCTTTTTAAATCATAATTACAAATTATTTTCTGTGCATGTTATATAACACGCATCCAAAAACAAGAGTTATTGTTCCATTGTTGCCCTTCAAAATATTTTTTAATGAAACAAAATATTAATTAAATGTTTATAAACAAATAATATTGCATCTGAAATTTCTGTACAATTAAAAGAATTATGCTTTAAGAGAGAGAGAGAATTCTCAATTTACACTGTTTAAAGGAACTGTGTATAAATGTTTTAAGTAAATTATTATAAATCATTAATGTACATACTAGCAATAGAAACTATAAATCAACATTTGTACGATAAAATACGTTTCATTGAGTTGACCATAAAATGGTTCACATGAATGAAATTTGTAAACTCTGACATGACAATTCACTGAATTTCATGACAAAATGTCTGAAGAATGTTATTTCTCTTATCAAAAGAGTTATCTCTCTTATCAGAGGGACATTCCACCTTAAAGAAAACATTGTAGAGAAGTTTGCATTATTTATTCTCAAAAACATGAACCATTTGGTTAAGGAGGCCAACAGTAGAAGAAATAATATAGATGTCGGGATACCATAAAAAGAACCACGTACTCTAACTCTTGATTCCCGCCTACATTTTGCACCCTTTAAATTCAATTTTGCCATTAAATCTTGGTTTAGTACAATTTGGCCATTAAATCTTGGTTTAGTACAAAGAACAGTTCTATGGTAATTGATTAATCATTTTAATTCCTACTTCCAAGAATCACTTTATTTTGAAGTAGTCTTAAATATGATTAAATGTACTTCATATCTTTTCTTAAGCTGTACACAAATAAATAAAACATAAATAGATTATTAAAATACAATTATTTAATTGTAAATAGCTTTAGAATTGGTGAAAAATCAATATTTTTTTTCGTTTTTTTGTCTATTGACATATGTTCCCCCCCCGTGAAACACAAAAAGCTTTGGCAAAGATTTGTAAAATAACAGTCTATATTACCTGTAAAAAGGAATTTTTGTTTCATGGGGGGGAAAGATGTTTTAAAAATATTTTCCGTTTTCCATTGATTTCTATAGTAAACTACTCAATTTTTACCATAATTATAGAGCTTTCTTTCTTTTGAATCCCAAAAAAGTAATGTTTTATGAAAATTCATATAAATATCTATAAAAATTAAGAAAATCATTTAAATATGTTAACTTTTGAAAAATGACTTAGAGCTAGGCGGGAGAACAATACTATCGTTCGTGGTTCTTTATTCTACAGAACAACAAAGCAATTATTAGTCAAATTCATTTCAAGGCATTCTTTGGTAGTTTGAATTAAAGTTTGTTCAAATGATAAATGCCTTGTATAGTATTGGTATATATGTGCATATTTATGAGTTTTATTGAAGTTTTTTCCTTATATCCTGATAATGAGAAGGATAACACGGCGGGTGTGACCGGTCGGCAGGGGATGCTCACTCCTACATGGTTTCTAATCCCACCTCTGATGTGTCCAAGGTCCATGTTTGCTCTGCTCCTATTTTGTATTGTTTAATGTATTTGAGATTGAATACTGTTCGGTATTTCCATATCCTTCTTTATGTTTATGTCTTAAATACCGAGTGGGGTTGGATTTCAGTATGGGCTTCTTTAAGTTCTAACTTTAGCAAATCCTTATGGGGTAAATTTCATTTTTAGTTTTTTTTTTACCTGCCACAGTCAAATTATGCATAAACAAGCAAAAATAGAAGTAACTACTAATTATAGCCTGGGAAATGAAATAAGTAAGCATTAGAAATGAGTCTTTATCATCAAACAGCTTTGATTTGTGTGAAAAAGATATGCTTTTGAATAATAGAGGCAATAGTCTACATAGTTTTAAAAACTTAAAGTCGGTTGAAATTGAAAAGAAAGTTAGATTAGAAAAAATATCAACTCCTCAAGTACGTTTTGGCTGTATAACATATGAATTAAAATCACGTTATTATGCAATAGAAAATTCATCGTTTCAAAAAGTTACTTTGCTTTCGATAGTGAATGAATAAGCAATTTTATACATTAAATATGAAAAAAATATATACATTTTTAAAAGAATTACTTTTTAGAAGTAAACATAATGTGTATTGCGTATTTTATAAAGGTAAAGAACATTCTGGATGTATACTGAAAGGAAAAAGAAACGCACAAGAACATGATATGGGAAAATTTTCTGACTATGTGACCGAAAATTATGAAAATTGGTCAGTTGTTTATTTTGGTTACTTTGCACTAAAATTAATTGTCAAAACTACTCAGCCATGAAATGTATGGCATCACGTAGGGGAAATGATAAATAGTCAAAAACACGTGCATGTTAATGATGATAATTTTGTAATAAAGAATGAGTGCAATTAAGCTATGAGAGTTGGATCCCGATGTTTTGCGCAAAATAAAATTCCAAAATTCATTAAATTTATGTTTTATAGGTATTAAACAATATCTTAAGAGCAGGTTTTGGTATATTATATTAGATGAAAGTATCAAATAATGCAGAGCGAAACTAGCTTTTGAGACGGGGATCCAACAGTTTTGTCTCATTTCTATTGTTATTCATATGCATACCAGTTTTCAACGACTTTGTTTACATCGAGCCGCAACTTGGCCATTTTTCTTATTTGCACAGAATATGTATTTTAACTTAAACTTATACATATCCAAAGGACAATGTTGGCCAAGTTGCGGGTCATATCTAATTTTCAAAAAAATGTCCCCAAAGTGGGGTCGAGATAGCTAGTAAATTAACCGGTCTTTGAGCAACAAAGATTGATAGTCCACACTTCATTTCACTTTGTACCTTTATATATAATATAAACACAACACCTTAATATGCATTGTAGCGCACCGAGCAGGTTGACGCCAGGTTTATTGTATTGATTATATTCAAACATACATCATATCACATATCATATACATCATCATACACATAACAAAGCAGTTCTGATATAACATTTTGCCAACAAACAAACAGGCAAAAACATATACACACATTGACTTTTATATTGATGCAATAGAAACTAAGCCTTAGAGCCTCCTCTGTCGCCCAGGAAAAACCATAGATAAAAAATATTTTGAAAAACTATGGAAACCTGTGTATCCGCGGCAAATGCAGAGTAAGCGAAAAAATTGAGTGGCGGACCCTCACTCACGTTTAAAACATCCAAAAAGCTTATTCTTAATTTGAAAAATATATATATATATAAATTCAACTATAATATCTAAAAAATAAATTTTAAAACACGACTTGCTCGGGAAAGCGTGCGCTAGAAAGTGAACCTTTACTAACCACCCGTATATACAATCGAACACGTTTTCTCAATACTAACATTTCATTGGCTGAAACCTACATAGCAATTTTACCTTAGTAACACCACACTTTCGTATTCGTTTACATGTCGTCAGGACAATTATTTTTCGCTATACTTCGTAACGCGAAAAAATGTAAGTCCACACTTCATTTCACTTTGTACCTTTATATATAATATAAACACAACACCTTAATATGCATTGTAGCGCACCGAGCAGGTTGACAATAGACATAACCAAACAAAGGGAGAGAAAGGGACTAGAAAAAAAATATATATAAAAATAACTTACAACAACAATTGTTTTGATACATGTAATCTTTTTTCTAAAGAGTCTTTGACATAAACATTTTTACTAGACATCGATTTCCAACGCCCGTGCCTTTGTAAACACCTTTCATTAACACCAACATTTGCAGCAGCAGTTGCACCCCCTGATCTGAGAGAATGGAGACCAGTATTTAAATTTGGAGCTACCGTTTTTAAAAGAGTAACAATATTTTGCTTTGCTGCAGTATAACTAAGCTTTTTGTTTTTAAATATCAATTTTGAAAAACCGTTACTTCTGAAAGCGGGCTTAAAAAGAAAATGATCAGAACATAAATCAATTTCCGCCTCTTTTGTATAACGGAGAAACATAGCAAATGGACAAGCACTTGTGATACCTTTTGCAATAAGTACTTCATTTCCATCTCTATATTGATCGTTTTTGCATTTTTCAATAAAAAGTTTTAAATAATTTTCTTCAACAATGATATTATTGCATTTCAGAGAACTCAGTTCATCAAATCTCAAAAAAACAGCAAAAGCTATCAAAATCATAGATAAATTTCTCAATAAAAGAACATCTGTACTGTCAGTATACAAATCACACGAATCTTGTAACATCTGACGGTCTACTGGATCTTTCCTGTGCACCGGCCTACCAGTGAAACGCTTTGCTGATTCTTGTAACGATTTCACAAAAGAATTTTCGGTAGGATCTGGATAACCACTAATTTCATGCATCCATTTAATCGAATAAATAGCACTATTCACTGTAGAATATGACGCACCAGAATCTAGCAAATAAGTAATATATACAAAGCAACATGTACCGGCTGCGCTGGAATTTCACTTTGCTCATGCTCATTTATGAACTTTTTCCATCGTTGAAAACTATGTTTATAGGCCTTGTTGGTGCTGTCACTCTTCGATGATAAGAGATATCCACACATATGCTCACTAAAAGATCCCAACTTGCTGCTCAACAAAATGCCACTATCAGTAACTGCTTTGTTTACATGTGACTGTACTTCTAATCCTGGAAAAAACACTCAGTGCCATTAGAATATATTCGTAATTTTGCACACTTATTGTCAATTTTAAAATTGAATCCTCAATACCATCATCTTAAATTTCAATGGAAATTTTGCAAATACTGATTTGTTACTTTTGCCATGCGTTATTAATTTTTCATCAGGTAAATAGTCATAAAATCTTACAAAATGTTTGAAAACGTTTCCCTCAAATATCAAAGGCCAAAATGGAGATGATTTCCATTCTGGAATAATCAACGTACCTGAGGCCTTCTCCGCTACCATTTTGTTAATAACTCTAGGTATAAAAATGGGCGGTGGAACTAACTAATTATTTTCACTTACCCATACCTGTGTAAAAGCATCAATTGCCTCTGTACCAGGACACCAATATTTTGAATTAAATCTTTCACATTTTTTATTGTAATGAGTTGAAAATCTATCAACAGTATGAACTCCCCACAATTTCTCATAAATGTCAAATACCTCATCCCTAACTGACCAATCGTCCATGTCAGTTACTCGGCTCAAAAAATCTGCCCTTTTGTTTTCATTTCTAGGCTTCCATACATTGCAAACCCGAACACTGTTTTCACAGCAAGTGTCAAATATTTGATTTGCAATAATTTGTAAATATGGCTTTTTGCTCCCAACTTGCATAATTTTTGAAACGTTTTTACAGTCCGAAATTACTTTTAACTTTGAATTTTCAATGATATTGACTTTACTTTTCATAACCCTTTTAACAGTTTCAAGTTCTCTCCATGTTGAACTCTGTATTGCTTCTTCTTCTGTCCAATTTCCAACTACACTACCCAAAAAAAGCTATACCGTCATCTAAATATGTTATAATCTTTGTACCTTCTGACCATAAACATTTCACAGGTTCTCTAAGAACTTTAGAAAATATGTACCCTGCTGTTGAAATGCCAAAAGGTAGTACATTAAAAACAAAATAAGACACTTTTCCATTTTCTTTCCATGAAAACCCCAAATATTGTCGATGTTCCTTGCATATTTCTAAATGGTGATAAGCTGATTTTAAGTCAAAAGTAAACATGAAATCTCCAATCTTAAGCATTTCTTTTGCTGTTATAGCATCTTCGTATCTAAACTTAAATTTGTGTAAATGAGGATTAATATGCCTACAATCAAGCACTAACCTTGGCTTACCGCTTTTGTTTTTAGCCACAGTCAAAGGATTTACAACTGTAGGTTTTTCAGATACTCGTGACACGCACCCTTTTTCTACCAAATTTTTGATCTCACCTGTAACGAAATCTGGTTCATCTCTCGCTGACCTATTGTTGTTTAATTCAACAGCCACAGGATTAGTTTTGAATGGAATTCTATAACCCGACTTTATAACGTCTAAAATTGTTTTACCTGCTCCTATTTTCTCCCACTCGTCATATTGTGATCTTAAGCGACCAACTGGAGATTTTTTATTTTTCATATCAACAAAATGTGCAAAATTTGAATTAGATAAAAAAAAATTATCTAAGTTTTCACTTATCTTGTTTGTCTTGTCATCTTTCTTTGTGCAATCTCGGCTCCAGTGCCCTTTTGCACCACAGTCAAAACATCTGCCAGGTTTTCCACTGCCTGTTGACTTCTCGTCAGTCTCCATGCGAGTAACAGTTGCCGGTTTCTTTTGATAAGGCTCGAATCTAGATCTCTTCTTCCCGTTGAAAACTTTTCTCTCTGCCCTCATCTGCGCTCTGTACATCTTTTTCTCATCGTCTGAATCGTCAGCTATCGGATTGGCTTGATATTCTTGAACCACTCTCCAACCAAGCTGCGACGAATCTGCTAACTTAATGACTTTTTGGCGACTTTTAACCAACTCAATACCTTCATTTATGCTGCTTTTGGCTAAATCTACACCGTCGTCGCTGTTCAAATGTTCCCTGGCCTCCTTCAATTTAGTTAGCACTTTTGCCTCATGTTTGTATTGATTCTCGTTTCCTTTTTTCCGGAAAACATAATGTTCATTAAGATTTTCTTCTATTTTACTAATCTGGGAAGTTGAAATTTGCTGAATATTCTGTTGAAACGCTGTCAGTCGACTGTCCATCATGTCTTTTAAATTGTCCAGCAATTCCGACTGTTGACGCGACACAACTCTATTAACTTCTTCAGAAATTGCACCCTGTATCTGCCTGGCGTCCATTATTTTAAAACACGACTTGCTCGGGAAAGCGTGCGCTAGAAAGTGAACCCTTACTAACCACCCGTATATACAATCGAACACGTTTTCTCAATACTAACATTTCATTGGCTGAAACCTACATAGCAATTTTACCTTAGTAACACCACACTTTCGTATTCGTTTACATGTCGTCAGGACAATTATTTTTCGCTATACTTCGTAACGCGAAAAAATGTAATTATAATCACCTTTCTCACGTGACCTTCTGCTGTTCGATACGCTAACGCTTTCATTGAAAATTTCATTGTGTTTAATTCTCTGTTGTGACATTATCTTTCGTACTTCCAACTTTAAACTATGGGAGATTTTTGCACAGATTTTAATAGGGTTTGAAGATAATTTGTCTCTTATTTACATGTAACTTTATGCTTTTCATTAGGGGTGTTTTGAAAGAATTCTGGTATTGACAGTGTCATTAGTAAGTACATGTATAGGCTGATGTCGCCTTTGTATTACGGTCTGCCGAGCGAGACATCTATCCCTATCCCAAAACATTAGAATTATTTAATAATTGCGCACCATAAAATCAAGATGATCTCTCTCTCTCTCTTTCTCTCTTCTCCGATTCAATTTGTAGTGCTAAAAAATATCATATGTGCTAATGTTTACATCTCACAACCATGCAGTTTAAATGTCTCCGCCTATTTGTGAATACCTTATATTCGAAAGTGGCCCCGTCCAAATATCCGGAATTTAAGGCTTTTACGTGTTCTTTTTAATTACATTTTCTGTAATTATATAAATATGTTTGACAAAAAATTCTAGAAATAAATATCAAAAGCATATACTTGCATATTAATCATAGATTAATTTAGCGATATATTGTAATGTTAAGCTTAAAATGGGTAGCCGAAAAGGTTCCAAATGGCGTTCTTAAGTGCACTCATTCTTTTGTAGTACCATAGTATGCATAAGAATAATAGACATCGTTTTTGCATATTTGCAGTCAGTATAAATTTCTTGCAATCGTGGTATGGCTGGCGGAATCTACTGTGGGTTTAGTAATTGAATTCAATATTGCATAAGTGAATAAAAAGGCACAAACATGCTGATGTACATATTGTTTTCAACTTTTCAACCAAATAAAAGTGTTTTTTGGTTGTCAGAGAGTGAACTTAAAATGTTTCCAACCAACCATGACGGTGACGTTGGCGCGTACCAGCGTCACAACAAGATAGGGCTTTTCATAACGCCACCTCGGTTATTGTATAGGCATTATCACCGAAACTGATATTTATACAGCAGACAAATATACTCACATTTTTTACCCTAAACTGACAGAAACTCTCCGCTCTAATCTGGACCGCAAGCTTGACCAGCTTACGTCAATTTTACTCTCAAACGCACATGTACGCATCGTTTGCGTATTGTTTTTTAGCATATTTACACTGGAAAAATGTAGCTAATATATGTCAATACTTTTTTACAAACATTCACAAGTACCAAACCTACTGGGTTCTGTATATTCTATCCTAAATCGAAAATTTGCAGGATGCGATTGAGCGGGGGGATTCGTTGACTTTGGAATTATACAGCTAATTTCAGCTATTAAGACTACCGTCGGAATGGTTGACTAATAATGCTATGAAAAAAATAAATGCTCTGGTTATCTCAATGCACAGGAAAATCAAGTTTGTTACTGATGCAAAAGGGAGATAATGAGAATTTTTAGTTTTATTTTTGAGGGGTGTCACCATATTGATATCTGTATCTCAGGAACTATTGCTCAAATTCGTACAAAATTTTGGTAACTTGTTGATTAAAAATGAATTAAAATGTATGATAAAAATGCTGAAAAACATATTTGAAATAATTGTTTTAATTTAACTCAAAAGTTTAATACTGTGGAATCATCATTATTCGTGGGGGACCAATGTTCGTGGATTTATTTTTAGAAAATATTTAGTAGATATACTGCGTATGTCTACACGATCATACATAGGCCTGTTCTCGTATTAGAACAGAGTTTTTTAGGCTGGTAGCACTCGGTGAAACAATAAGAATTATAAAAATTCTTAGCACCAATGACTGATAAATTATAATAAAATTTATCGATATATATACAAACAAAAACATGAATTTTCTTCCACGGCGAATCACTGGGTGTGACAGTAACTCAGACCTTTGACTTACTCTTAGACGGCCTTATTTATTTGTAAACTTTCTTTTGTTTTTTCATCAATTTCTATCAAAATTAAATATTAAAATCCATATTATACTCAACTTTCCCTTTAATATATCAAAAATTCAAGATTATCTCAATTTCCCTCTGATTAGTTTCATTTAAAACAAGCTGTTTTTACTATGTCTATATAAATAATGACTCTAATAGGGCTCTGTAAATCGTCGGAGGATTGTTACGTAATGTCGTAAAAAAATGACGTCATATCAGCAGAGAAGACGCTGTCAAATCGCTATGATGGAAGTCAACAGAGATGATAACAGAAGATTTAAGGTAAGTTCCTTAGCTAAGATTATAGGATTAGTGTTAGATATATTTCTAAACTTATATATTACACGCACACTTTTTTATTTAATATACATTAATTAGAAAATAGAAAAATACATATCTACCGGAAATGGCGAGGACAGGTTTGTCGTGCTAGAATAAATGGCCAATTCATTACCGAAACAAACCTGCTTGGAGTTTGGGACTAGCACCTGATGAGAGTTCCCTTTCAAAATTAATGGCATTTTAGCCGATATCTTTTGGCTTTTTGGCATCTTTTAACATTATAATTATGCTATAGTACAAAAAAAAAATTTCTAAATCGAATTTGGCTTAACTCCTTCCTGGTCATTTTCTTTATAATTTTTTTTTTATTTTTGTTCACATATACACACACACACAAATATATATAAACTGTTTATATTAAAAAATGTATGTACTTATCTGTTTGCTAATAATAATGTTTAATGCCTAGGTCATTATTCCTGTATGCTTTTAACTTTGTACAATACTATTGCTAATTTAAAAATCTTATCTAAAATTAAATTCTAATCGGCATAAGTAGCAATTTTATACGATTTTTCGAGCTAAATAAAAACAATTTGCAAAGCTAGATTATTACCCCCCCCCCCTTTCCTGGTATCAATTTTAATCTAAATTTTATAAATTTTATTTACACACCTTCAAAATAAGTATTTAATCTCCCCCTCCTCATTTTAATTCAATGTACAATTTATGGTCAGCAATTATTAACAAAATCAACCCCCCTTTTTTGTTGCTATTTTCAAATTTCCTCATCTCATCTTTATTTTCTCTTTATGTTATGTTGACACTTTACTCCTTGTATGATCGGCCACCAAAAAAATGATTGTAGCAAGACGGTGGTTATTTACTTATTTATCATTTATTTATTTTTAGAAAATATTTAGTAGATATACTGCGTATGTCTACACGATCATACATAGGCCTGTTCTCGTATTAGAACAGAGTTTTTTAGGCTGGTAGCACTCGGTGAAACAATAAGAATTATAAAAATTCTTAGCACCAATGACTGATAAATTATAATAAAATTTATCGATATATATACAAACAAAAATCTTGACATCATTAATGTTTGTTAATCCTTATTATCATGTAGACCCGCCCATGGATCGATTAATGAAATCTCAGTTAATTTATCCAATCAGAAAATAGCTAATTAGGAATTCTGTTGGAAAAAAAGACAATTCATTTATATAATTGTGTTAAAGCTTGAAATTACAAATATTTCCCATTAAGACTTCGCAAACAACAGTTACTATGATGAACAAGGTATTCTTTGGGACTTTTTTTGTTCTTTTATTCGGGCTTTCTGTATCAGTATCGAAGCGCTACACTGCTAAAATAGACTTAGATGACAGGATACTCCAGAAAAATCTCCTGTCTGAATATGACACTCATTCACTGATTATGTGCTCTGCAATGTGTGGTCCGGGGTGTATCTACTTTGGTTTCAATTTACAAAGACAGAAATGTCGAGGTCACACCAGATGTCATTCAACTAACTCAGCAGTACCGGAAGTAGGATGGAGATACTATTTTCCGGCCTCTGAAGGTAATGCAATAAATTCTTGCCTATACGTCACGGTTCTCTAATTTCATTTTTTAGATTACTTCACCGTGATTTACAATTGACCCACTTTTAAGCGGGTATAGTTTTGAATACTAATTTGTTGTCATTTTTCAATATATTTCATGTATTTAACAGTGTTACAAGGTATATTTTGTAGTTTATAAAGCTTAATTTGGTCCAAGTAATTTTTAACATGTATCGTATACCATTTGTTGAAATAAAATTAAAATCATCTAATATTATCAGTAAAATAAATATCATCAAGAGAAAAGACATTCTTAAGATTAATATGAAGATAGGATGTTTTTTTCAGTATTATTTATGCAATGTCATATGGGTGAGCTGGCTGTAAATATCTATGAAATTGATCTTCATCAATAATTCATACTTGTATCTTTACATCCCACTTTTCTCAACTGATACAAAGATCATCATTCAGAATATTTTTAATTGATTAAATTACCCATAGTTCGTTTATTATGAATTAAATCACTATAATGCATGCACTTTTACATAATGATAGAATAAAAAAGATATCATCACGATTTTTCTGCTATTATGACTTCAATAAATTTTTTTTGAAAGCTTCAAATGGTTTATCTTAAACTAATATTGAACGATTTTTCAGATGTTTATTCAAAACACTTTTGATCTTGAATCCGTACGATTTATTGCTAAGCAAAGGTAATGGAAAGTGAAGCCATTAAAAGTAAGAATTTGAACATTGCTAAAGGAAACTGGCAAAGAAGAATGTACGGATTTAGCCGTATTGTGCCCTACAAAGAACAAGGTTCACCTTTGCCTTATTCGGCCCTGTGAATGTCTGAAAAACTTTAACTGCATAGATTAAGTTAACAATACATTGAATATCAGTTCTTTGGTGAATGCGTATCTATCAAAATGACGGTAATTTTCTGGCTAGTCAATGCATTTTGGCCTGCAAGAAATGCATAAATTTCCTAATATTCTGAAAAATGTCCAATTTTTAAAGCTATTTTTGATATTTAAGGGGATGAAGGATGTATGGTCACGTGACTCAGTTGAATAAGTCATAATTTTTCATTAATATGTACAAAACGAGATTGAAACCACAGTACTTTTACATTTTTTTTTGACTGTTTGTTTGCGTTTACCATCTAGTATAAAAATATCTTAAAACATTCAAAATTTCTTGCAAATATTATCAAATTACGGAGTAGATTAATCCACTCTGCCGTTTCCCTTCTCTGCGCGTCCAGGGCGTGTTTGACGTCGAAGTGGATCTCTTAGTTCTTTAAGATCATACACGGTAAAAACGGGTAGTATAAAATCATAAAAACGGGCCATAATATGAACATGGTAAGGTATTTTGTTAATTCTAGAACGCAAAAAAAAATTATATGGTTGTTGACGGAAAAGTTCTGTTAGTTTGTCTTATTTCGCTTATTTCAGGAATGTGTGACGTCAAAGTTGAGTTTTCCCGTACTCTAGAAATGTAAACATGACACGTTTTTCTCATGATCATGACTCGTTTAACTTTGCCCCTTGCAATATTGAGCTCAGCTTCACCAATCGATATTTTTACAGTTAATCAATAAAATGACGACTTTGAACTTCGACGTAAATCTTCAAATATTGAATGATAGGATTTTTTTGCAAATTAATTTTTTTATGGTTTAAGTTGTCCTAAAAAAGTCGTACATTTCCGTCTCCAGGTGTGGTGTTACAAAAGAATCTTGCTTTTTCGAATTTTTAACCCTATTCATACACTTAGAAATTTTAAAAGACACATTTCCGCTGGTATATTTTTTATCTATGGTGAAAAATTTCAATATTCGACCGAGTAATGGACCCAGAAACACGGAGAATAAAAACTCCGCTCAGACACTGTGGGGTATGGTATTTGTCACTCAATATCTCCGATATACGAGGGTTGTCCGTAAAGTTCGTGGACAGGCTAAGAATTAAATAAATGTTGCGTCATTGATATTTATAATTAGCTTATTTCTAATTCTTTACTAAATGTGAACTGAGTAAAATGTAAAATCGGATTCAATTTCAAATGTTTAATTACAATTATGACTTCATAATCAGCCTTGGTATTGAGACCCGGAGCACCGCAAAATTTCGATAAAAAAATTATTTATCATGTTATAAATTTCATTTGCAGTTTATAAAATTCTGCAGAAATCTGGATGACTTTTGCATTATAAGATTGACAGAAGTTATCACTTCAAACCTGCAAAATTTGAAAAGTCAAAGTTGTAAAATGGCTGAGCAATCAAAGTTAGAACATATTAAGACGGATCGGAATTGTTAAAAAAAGGGACGTTTTCGGAAAAGGTGGAGCAGCAAGCAGTGATAAAATTCTGCATAAACAACGGATAAAACAACTATAAAGACCAAAACATTTTAAAAACAATCGGAAAACATAGTTAAAGAAGGCATAAATTATTATATAAGTGGCATATAATATTTTTGGACGGAAAGAACAGTTTTCAGGATGACATGCCTGAAGAAAAACAATCATTCCGAGATTGCAGCGCTGTAAAAAATGAACCTCGTGACTTTACTGTATTTCTGTGAGTAAAATAGTTTTAACGCGGGCAGAGGTCGAATGATTGCAGGATATAAGACAGGGATTGTTAAATATTATTTTACTTATGAAACTTGAACATTTTGTGCACATATTTATGACTGATTAAAGCGACGTACTAAGAAATTTATAGAGTTAAACGGTGACTTCAGTAAGAAAAGTTACATGTACTCGTTTTATGCTTTGACGTCGGGTGACGTCACGAATTTTCATTTTAGTGCTCCGGGTATGAGTGTGTGTCAATTTGAATTTGATAAAAATATTACTATTTGTGCTCTCTTTTTGTTGAAAACTTGCATGTTAATAAAATGAAACATGAATTTAATGAAAACAATAGTCTCATATATTTTATCAATGCTTGTAAGAAATTATCAAGGTTGTCCACGAACTTTCCGGACAACCCTCGTAAGTCTAGAAACCCATTGATATGTCTGCTTTATAGTATGTAGGACATACTTGATAAGATATATACAAAATATGAAAAAAATTAAATAACAGGTATTTTTTATCTAAAGGTCCTTCATCCTCTTAATATGGAGCCCAACCTCGGATTAAAAATATGGAACTAGTATATGATATGGCTGTTTCTGGGGATTGATAGACATGACCTTTCACTATTAAGTTGATTGAATGGTAAAGATTCATACAATGTTGATACATTAAATTGTAAAAGTTATTGTAATAAATTTTTACTTCTTTCTTCCGTAATACTGTTATATATTGCACTTTGTGTCAAAAAAAATAATTAGGGCCCCGCAAGGATTTGGGGGTGCCCTATAGTAATCACTCTATCTGTCCGTCTGTCACTCTTCCGTCCACAAATTTTGTTTTTTTTCTAATAACTTTTTGGTTGCCCAATCAACTTCAAATTTAGTATGGTAGTTCAGTAGGCAGAAATACATGTTTTGATGCTAAGTTTGGATCTCTATGTCCCCTGGTTTGGAGCTGGGGTGATGGGGTAGATTCCTTAACTTTAGAATGCATTGGCAAAGAGAGATAACTGCTGAAGATGTTCCCATTGTAAAATGAATGCTGTCTATGAGTCCCTTGGGATTAATTAGCTTTCCTCCTGAAGAAAATCCAGAGCATTATCTTTATCTGTCACATTGAGTTGAATTACCACCTCTGTCTACAATTTAAATGAAGTTTATTTTGAAGTTAAGTCAATTTGGAATGCTATGAACACTGTGAAATTTGGATTTAGATATACATTTTTATAATTTATTTTTGTTTAATAGTTATGATTTCATTAAATTCTATAAATGAGAAATAGATTTTAAAAAATTTTTTTGATTTACTTTTTTCACTTAATGTTCATTAATTTTTAAGCTAGTTTTATAGAAACCCCACTCTATCATTAATACTGAAAAGTTCCTATTGTAACTTTAGAAGAACATGATGAGAGAGTACAATTAATCCTTTGCAATCAATTATCTAGCCTGCTGCAGAAAATTTAGTAGGCTTTTCTTTATCTTTAAGATTAATGAAAACCTTTGTCTGCAAGTGCTGTTTGCTTGAAGTTAAGGTCAAGCCTTCATGATATTTGCATTCATTGAAGGCTTGCATTCTATATAACACAAGCTTCATAATTGTTTAATACATTCCATGTTAATGTAAATACAAGGATATTATTTTCAGGTTATTGAATATTCAGAAATTATCTTGTAATTTTAATATACAGTTGTTGTTGCTTATTCTTCGTACATTTTTTAATCATTCCGTAAGCTGCACCCTATTAATTCTAACCCATAGCGGGACCCTTGCTGACTGGTCAGTTTTCTAGTTATTGGTTTATCTTGATAAGCTCTAGAGAACATTCGTCCAATGGATTGTAGACGTTTGCTTGCTGAGTGTTACTTGACATCTGGTGTTTATACGATATATCCCTGGGACAACCGATCGGTGGATGTTTACTGTGATATGGATACACAAGATGGTGGATGGACGGTCAGTGTGATAAATTATTAATCACTGTATGGAATTACAGACAGAATATATGAATACAAATGTTATGAAAAGATTTTGAGGATTTTTTTTATACAATAGGTTATACAGAGACGTGTAAACGGATCAATCGATTTCGACAGAACTTGGAATGAGTATAAGGAAGGGTTTGGTTCAGCACAGTCGTCTCATTGGATAGGTAATCATAATTTATACAAGTTTTAAATTTTTTAAATGAATATCAGGTCTCAATTGATTAGCAATTTTTCGTCTCATGTGATTAACAATATTATGTGAAACAAAACACATGTAAAACACTGTAAAAGCACAAATATACGTCTGGGATTTACTTTCGTTTAATTCGTCGTTAACAATTATCAACGATATGAATCCAACACGAAATTTTATATGAGTATATATTGAATAGGGTTACTTTCAAAAGAACAAAATTAAATGCCCACAAAACTATTTTTGATGACAAATCAACAAAATTTTATCCCCGCTAAATTTTATGCTTGTACATTTTATTTGTAAGAACATCCTTCTTAAAAGTAACATATTTTTGAATTTGTCTTCATCGGTAAACCTTTACTAATTGTGAATTTTTTTAATTGAAATATTACTAATATTTTTAGGTCTATTTCATTTTCCAGTTCTTTGGAGAAAAAAAATTCTAAGATTTATCAACTTTTCTTAACTTGTGACCTGATATCAAGTCCCCTTTAATTACAAAAGTTTGTATCATCTGTCCTTAAACAGAATTTTTTTTCATTTTAGCATTGAACATAATGCGATTGAACTTAAATGAAAATTAATCAAACATTTAAAAGCTTAATTACATAAGGGGAACAAAAACTATTCCTAAATATGGGTACATATAGAAGGGTTATTATTTGAATTTCCTTTATTCTTAACTTAGAATTAATGCATATTAATTGACTCACTGAGGCTTTTTCGCCCATAAGTTTGAACTTAAATTTTGGCCGAGCCCAAGGGTAATGTTTTGAAAAAAATGAATCTACACTGCATATGATGGCTTTCATATAAATATGATAATTAAGGGATGTGTTATTCTTGAGGAGAATTTTTTTTTTTAAATATTCCTTTACAAATCTTTTATCGACTGAATTTGACTCAGTGGTTTCGGAGAAAAATAAAATATCAATGATTATGATGGTAAGAATCTTTAACACCAAACCACAAATGAAAATAAATTAAGATATACTTTAAACATTTTATTCAATAAGAAACCAGACAAGAACCCTTCCATAAAATAGATCTATTTCAAGAAAGCTTATCATACCATGTCCTTCACTATTCTATTTTAGGAAATGACGTCATTCATCAATTAACAAAGAACAGACCGTCTCTGTACGTGTCCATTACTTTGACTAATGGCACCACTCTATATCAGCAGTACGGGGAATTCTCTGTAAACAACGAGACAGACAACTACAGACTTTACCTGAATGGATCAACGGAAGGGACATTAGGTTGGTCGTCAGATTACTTAGTAAGATAAACAGAGAATCTTTATTTATTTGAAAATAATTGATAATTAAGGGATGCCAAATTTTTCGATTATAACCTGCTATGGGGCAGTTTACGCTTTATATTCCGCAAAGATATATATTCATATATTCTGTTATAATTGAATAATTTGGCAATATATTTTGATTTCAAAGTACTTTATAACTCTGGGTGTAAAGTAGTGCTGCTTTTTATGAGTTCAAATTTGCCGCTCAATAATACATCCCTAGTAACGGAAGTGATATGAAACAAGGGGAGGCAATAGCTGAAACATAAATCTAGCAGTCATGATATTTGCTTAAATGAGTTCGAGCTAATGTTTAAGTAACAGGTACATAATGTCATGGATTTAATATCTGGAAATGGATAAGATCAAAATACCTAATAACTATGTTTATAAGGAGTTTTTTTCTTCTTTAACTTTATTTTTTATTTATTTCATCAATTAAATCGGGTAGGTACCATGTTATCTTACTTTTATACAGATGTTAAGATGACAGTTACATTGGATAAATATCAAATCACAAATGGACTAACTAACACAATAATATTGTGTAAAAAGGAATGAAATCTCATTGCCGACATTTATGAAGTCATATTCCTTGTTTTTCTTAATTTTTATTTTCATTACTTTAACAGGAGACAGTTTATTAGACACTGGTAATTATTCTTATTTTTATTGTTATCGGCCGCAGCAGCGGTCGATCTATTTGTGGTTGTGTTAGAAAGTGCACATGGGGAAATGAGACGTTATTTTTCATTAGTTTAGTAAAATAATTCTTAATTGATAAAAAGTAAAAATCATGAGTAAAATATTTCTTAAAAAACTGATTTTCAGGAACTATAACTGTTTCTAGGCAGAAATGACGTGAAATAATAATCACGATGGTTTAAAGTTCGCGGAAAATTCTTAAATCGTGAACATAGGGAAATTAAAAACACCGTAAAGTTTTCCACTTCTACAGTATTGTATTTCAGGAGATATCATGAGAAGATAATGACAAATTGACTGGAGATGACTGTTGTGTCTATTTGTACTCTTATAATTTAATTTTGATTATATTCTAGTCTCTCATTGGTTGATTTCCAAAAAGGAACACAAGAATAAAACGTAATAACCTGGTTTGGTATGGGGACACACCCCCTTGACATCTAGCTTATTCATCTGTATCTATGCAATCCCACATGTCAAGTCCATGGAATTTCATGGAAAATTCTACATTTAATAAATGTACTTTTAACTTCAAACAGTAGCTCGCTCTTACCTCGTGTAAACAAACATTATGGCTGCTAGATCTGTGTATCAGTTATTACGTCCCCTTGTTTCAAATCACATCCGTTACTAGGGATGTATTAATGAGCAGCAAATTTGCACTCATAAAAAGCAGCACACTTTTACATCCACAGTTGTTTAATTATTGAAAAATTAAATTAAAAGGAACGACTCTAATTCTTGGCCAAATTATTAGATTATAACCTGGTTTGGGTCAGTTTACGCTTCGCAGAATATAGCGTAAACTGACCCAAACCAAGTTATAATCGAATAATTTGGCCAAGAATTAGAGTCATTCCTAAAATAATATTGTATTTCAGGAGACAGCATGAGAAAAGACCACGATCTGTCTGGGATGGCATTCTCCACCCCTGACAGAGACAATGACAATAATGATGTTAACTGTGCTGCTATCAATGGCCGTAGAGGCGGCTGGTGGTTTAATGCCTGTCACTGGGCCTTCCTTAACGGCCGCTGGTCCCCGGAGTACTGGTCCGCTCCATGGTCTCCTACAGTGAAGGATGGTGGAGAGATAAAAGAGACTGTGATGATGATTAAAACTCACTAGTACTGTTCAATGTCGCTTTTGTCAGAAAATGTAATTGTCTTTTTAGGTCACCTGAGTAAACTCTTCGCGGGTTTGTTAAGGAGGAATGCCACACTTCCAAACTTTTTATTTTATAGGTCTCCGAGTCAACCTTTTTAATCTTTGAAAAATATAAAAAAAAAATCATATAAAATAATTAAGAGCTAATATCGGCCTGAAACCATTGTTTAAAAAGGATGACTCATAGATCCATAAAATAAAAAAAATTGGTGTGACATTCTACCTTAAGGGCACATGGGCCAGAATTCGGCGAATTAATAATTATGTAACACTAATAAATCGGAAAGTCAGGAATAAAACTCTTACTATAATAATGCATTCTATAGACTTCAATGGGACTTATACTACAGGAGCCACTTCACCACGACGTCACCACGTGACATCTATAATTAGAAAATATGCCTTAATGAAAAAGTGAAAAGTTTAACATTACCCCGGAGATAATAAGTTCCAATTTATATCAAAAGTTATGTAAAACATCTTTGTACCATTAAAAGTGCTGCTAGAATCCTACCGTCTTCTTATGGAAATAATTATTCAACAAAATCGGACCAAACCTTTCCAAAATTTTTACATATTGTTCGTAACATAAAAAAAATGCATCAATTCCCGTAAAACATACGATTCTAGCAGCACTTGCCAAAAACAAAAGAATGAGAATAGAAACAAAAATTAAGTTTCAAGGTATGCGGCGTAGTGTTGAACTTTTGCATCCTTTTTTGTTACAAACGACAGAGGAAAGGCTGATCGGCACGTAAACACCCTCACTGATTTAATTTTTCCGAAGAAATTGAAGAATTATATTACCATACTTTATTCATACGTTTTATTACCAAAAGAATCACACATGATATTCATTCTAAATCCCTTTAAAGTGCGATTTCTTGTGTTTGTTTACATCAATTTCTGTTACTTTTCACTTCACTTTGCCACTGCATGATCAACAGTTATGACGTCGTGGGTTTGGTATGTAACCCTGTGATAACTACAGAGGCCCAGGAACGACAAAATTCCGTTGATATTATTCCTCTACATATTTTGGTTAAGGTTAATTTTTACAACCTCAAATCAATCTTAGATATCGATTTTAAAAAAATGTTATCTCTAAATCTCACGTCATATAGCTTATAATGACGTCATATTATATAGGCAAGTAGAAAATTTGGTTGTAACCTTAACCTACCTGCGTCCATTTCGTCTGTCGTCGACCGTTGTGCGTTAACATTTGAACATTTTCCGCTTCTTCTCTGCAACTACTGAACCAATTTCAGCGCAATTTGGCACAAAGCATTTATGGCTAAAGGGGAACAAAAATTGTAAATTTAAGGATTCCTGCCCCTTTCCGGCCTTAGGGTTGGAGTCAAAACCATTTAAATTAATGCAATCTTAAAATATCTTCTTCTTTACTCAGGGACATCAAGCAGTCAAACTGTTTGCATGATTGTAATAAGCATTGAGTTCTTCATCAAAATTGTGAAATTCATGGCCCTTGGGTCAAGGTTCTAGTGCTAGGGCGGGGCTAAATAAGTATATAATAAAAATTTATTATTTCTTTGAAAATCGTCTCTTTCCTTGGGTATTAAATAATCCACCGACGTACATACATGTAGTTATGATTAGCAAGAGTGCCTCTACCGAAATTGTGAATTTTATGGCCCCAGGGTCAGGGGTTCGGGTGTTAGTACATGACTCTTTTGATTTTAAAGTAAAAATACATGAATTCTATGAAAATCTTCTTCTCTGCTCCTGGATATTAAGTATGACTCCGTGTAAAATCATGCAGAGGGTGATTCATGGGGGGTTTTAGATTTTTTTTTAAACTTTGCATGTTGGTAGAGTATGCAAAGATACTCAATTTTACAGTTTTTCAATTCTGTCATTGCTATCCATGGCAACCAATAAACTGTTATGGGCAAAAAAATTTCCTGTAAAAACAAGCAAAAATATGAATATTGAAGATTAAAAAAAAAAAAAGAAAACTAAGAAATTAAACACAGTGAATACTGTTCGTTATTTCCATATCCTTCTTTTAACCACCGAACATGTATCTCTGCTGGTGGACAATTTGTCCCCGAGGATACTTGTCGTTCGGTACTTATTCATGCATGAGTACAAATAATAACGAAATGATACTGGCAGGCGCGTCGCCCAGTATAAAAAGGCGTCACTCCTTTGAGTCTATAAGGGACACATACTCAAGGAGTTCATTTGCATGGTGCCCCTCGGATTGTCATATGTGCAGTCTTCAGATTCCCAGTTTTGGTATAAAACCAATACATCATATACCAAATTGAAAGAGTGTAAAGTTTCTATTACAAATATATTGGATGATTCCTTTTGCGATCCAATGTCTTCGGTTTCAAAATGTTCTGTGCGAAACTGTAAAACCTGTGACATTTTGATAACTGACACTTCTTTCACCAGTTATCTTACTGGACAGAGCTTCTATACCAAAACTTTGGAAAATCTGAACTGCAAATCTTCTAATGTTGTCTATGGAATAGAATGTAATCTGTGTGGACTTATTTATGTCGGTGAAACCAAGGGATCGCTTAACAAAAGAATATCAGGTCATCGATTTCAAATAAATCATGGTGATCAGCAGCTTTTATATAAACATTTTAATTCACCTGATCATTCTATCTTATCAATGAAAGTTAGAATTCTGGAAAAGATTTATCACCACACAAATAGTCCATCTTTGAGTACACCTTTCCGTAGACAACGTGAAGAAGTTTGGATTAGGAAACTAGGGACAGCCTTTCCCTATGGATGTAATGACAATGTCGATAATGTTGGAAATCTTACAAGTCCGCAGTGTAATAATGTAAATGTGATGGGACTTTTTAACAATACTCAAAGACGTAAGCGTAGTCATGGACATCGTTCGTACAATAAACCTGCAGTACACGACGACGACGTCTCTTTTGATTCATTACTACCTTATGTAAATCAACAGTTAGGTCTACATCATATTCGAACCAAACTTTACTCTGTCCCTTTTAAACTTTTAAATAGTCTTCTTGAAAAGACCAAGGAACATCCAAATTTAGATTCCTCGACACCTGAATATAGGCTTGGTTCTGTGATTATAGATATTGCACGTCATAGGCTTTTTAAACCCGCACGTTCACAATCCGTCTTTTCCTTAAACTTCAATATGCCAATAAAGGAATTGACGCGGTAAATATTAGTAATATTCTTAATCACAAAAGGGTCCAGTCTTGTATTCCACCATATTTCAAGTTAAAGACTACGCCTTGTATTTCCTATAAATATACATCGACCATTGCTTCCAAACTTTTCAATTACAAAAATACTTTACATGGCCTGGATATCGACCATCTGAAAAATAATCCCCTTTCGTGTTTATGTTCTTCTTCGCCCTATAACTATAGTCCTGCTGGACACGTTATTACAGGTGACGTAAATATAGTTCGTTCAATAAACCAGAAGTGAAAAAAGAATTAAATAGATTACACGATCAGTACGTACTGGTTCCTGCCGACAAAGCAGGTAAAAACATTGTCTTCGTTTGTAAGGCTCATTATATAAATTGCAGTTTAGAAGAACTTGGATTTTATTCTACAAGTGGTAATTCTACTTATACATATACTACTCTTTCTAAGTAAGAAATTCTTCAAAATCACCTGTCAGTTTTGAATACTTTTAATATTCCACAGAGCCAAAATGAATTTGAACTACCTTATATATATTGGATTCCGAAACTTCATAAGAATCCTTACAAACAAAGATACATTGCAGGTTCCAGTAAATGTTCAACCAAGCCTCTTTCGTTACTTCACACTAAAATATTGACAGTAGTGAAGGAAAAACTTCAAGAGTACTGTACAACTATATATTCAAGAAGTGGTGTAAATCAGATGTGGATACTTAAAAATTCTAAAGAACTTTTGGACAATTTGAAATCACAAGACTTTACAAAAATCAACAGCATAAAAACTTACGACTT
>PRKT01001478.1:48600-62299 GCA_003671525.1 Saccostrea glomerata
GGTCAGGGGTTCTGGTGTTAGGGCGGGGCTCTATTGATTATATAGTAAAAATACATTTATTCTTTGTAAATATTTTTCTTTGCTTCTGGGTTTTAAGCCAATGATCCAAGTATATATATATTTATGATGAAGAAAGGTGCATCTAGCAAAGTGGTTTTTAATGCCCCCAGGGTCAAAGGGGGGGGGGGGTGGTTACATAGCCTGAAAATAAAATAATGCTTTGAAATCTGCTGTTTAGTATTAATCAACCATTTTATGATAAAATTTGCAAAAGTTTGAAATATATGGCTGGGTTAGTGGTCCCTTTAGGGTGAGGTGTACTACTGGTTATAAAGTGGAAGTGCATTTTCTCTTTGTTACTCTGATCTATCTCTGGGAATTAAGTAAATAGAGTAAGCATTCTAAGTTAATAATTATGATAAGCAATGGTGCCTCTTTCAAAATTGTAAATTGTGAATTTCATTTCCAACCAAATTTAATTGTTTGAAAGTTATTACACAATACTCAGGTGACCTATAAGGCCCGTGGGCCTCTTGTCTTTAAAAACATTTTGTTCATAATACATGTAAAATGAAAATGTTACCTAATAAAATTGAAACCATTTAAGGTTAATATAAATAGTAAATAAAAAAATAGCATCGAGGGTCACGTCTGAGGTGAAATTCGGAACAACTCTAGACTTATTTGCTTCTACAATAAACGATGATTTTACAGTCGATAAATTGACTGGTTGATAGAGTTTGAACTCTGACGTGACCTTTTTTGTAATGTTATTAGTTACTTTTTAAGTAATGAGTTGGTCCCACTTGGAGTGGAGACCTGTCTTTCTGAATCAACACGAGATATGAAGTATTGCAGTAGTTGAAGGATGGAATAAAGGCCAGAGCTCTTATCACGTCGTATGCGACTATTTACTGTTAAATTTGGCTTTATACATGTACATGCTTTTAATAAAGATGAGTTGGTTACTCAGAAAGACAGGGGTTCACTGTTAGAATAAAAGACTGAGATACAAGTATCAGAAGATCTCTGAATATCTCAAAAGACTACTTCAAAATTATATTCTTCTTAAAAACAATTAATGGGTGACATGTATATGTCCTGTTAACTGATATTACAGATGTGAAAATTTAAGTGTTTATGACTTACATAGAGCTGCACGATTCATTCTGCAATTATTTTTCTCTCTCCCTTGGGTATTCTTCGTTAGATATTTGTTGTGATCAATATCATATTTTAATTTTTCTCCTCTTAATAGATACTTAATATCCGTCACATGAACGCACATTGGTTCATCAAGTTGAAGAACCTAATTAATCCTTTTCATTTTTAGAAAAAGTAATTTCCCTGAAATAAAAGTAGCATTGTTATTCTATGAATGCTTTAATACATGTTTTTATGAAGTTATTATCATGGAATATTTTTTTATGGATATAGATTGGAAAACACTGATACTTCTTTTTTGTGATGCATAAACGTGAGATTGCAATTCCCATTTGTAAACACGAGAACCTTTGCAAAAGAAAAAAGATCTTACTTTTTTTCAAATCCCGAAAAAAATGTTTTTCCTTTCATAATATGTACCTATTTAAATTTTTACGGAAAGAAGTTTAGCATTTGTAAATTTGTATTAAATGGGCATTAAACAATTGATCTTTGACGGCTGAGTAAGATGTTTGACCACTTACGTCACAATGGGCGTCGTGCACAGTAACGGACCTGAGAATACATAATAAAAGCGTTTTGTTGACTTTCGAACCAAACTGTCTGTCTGATGCTGTTTATCGCAGTTTATCCTCGAACACAGTCAATAAATGTACAATCTTTTCTGTTTTTTTTTCAAACAATGAAATTAAATAGTAAACGATTCCTTACCAAATAGAAAGAAAGTCTGGATGTTTCGAAACTTGCATGATATTTTCTTAATTGAAACGTAAGATATCAAAATACTTTTTGGAGTACATTGGGGCAGGAGGGGGGGGGGTCGTAATAAGGATTATATTGGTTTGAATGTGCTTCCAGTTGTCTATTAATCTAACCCTTTGTGTATATTTTCTGCAATTATTGTACGTAATTTCTTACTTTTTCTGAGCATAAACATTAGGAAGAAATATTTATTTTACTGCTTTTGACAATGATCAGATTACGCTCAGATGATTCTGCCTTCTCTGCCATATGGGACCAACCAAGTGAAGCCTTCAACATGAAATCCAATACGAATGTGATTAACCACAATCTCATTTTTGGGGTGTTTCCTTCAAAGGTCGGGAAAACAACCTCGAATGTATTAACATCACCAGTCCAGTCTGGGAAATCGAAATATTACTAAAATTCGTAATAAAAGCAATTTTTAACTCTTTTAAGAGTTACTTCCCTTTTTTCTGATACAACTTGCTTGTTATGTTTCATGAAAAATTATACGTCTCTCGTTCCGTCAAATCATCGTGGATATGCATGCATTTTCTTTGTTTTGATGCATTTGATATAATTGCATGCAGAGACAAAGCCTAGTAAAAGTTGTACAAGTTATATCCCGTAACATCTCGTTTATGGAGATGAGAGTCTGATTTTTAGGGTAGACTTCGGGAAAAATATAGGAAATTCGGGGATTATAGAACACTATGACAAGTTCTAGTATACATTGAAGTTTTATGGAAAATTGTCCTCATCCCTGGGAAAATTCTTATATAAGAGTAATAATACAAAATTTTTACCCACTCATTACTTTTGTTACTTTCTTCTTTCATTTTATACTTTTCGATAGAAGTCACTGACTAAAATGACCACGTGATACTAGTACCATTGGGGTATAATGTATTTCTGACGTCATACTTTCCCTAACAACATTCAGTTTCTTCCAATGCTTAATTTTGTCTTACACTACTCAAACTCGTAATATAGTCTCTCGCAACATGCTTTATTACAAGTTTTCGTAATTTAACTATATTACGAAAAATAGTAATATAAGAATAATATTACGATATTTTGTAATATTGCGATTTTTCGTATTGGACTGGACTGATCACCGAATGTACAAAAATTTATACATTTCCTCTTTATTCAAAAAGAGAATAATCGCGTTAAAAGTCACTTCTGTAGTTAATTTTGGGTAATATCATTACATTGAATAAAGTTCAAATCCATATTCCACAGATTAAGAGGTTTCTACGCATTTATTTCAAAGATCGTGAAAGGGGTGTTATCCATGTTGTCTACATTCGAGGTTGTTTTTTCGATCGTGAGACAGGCCCGGGAAGTAAAGATTATGAGTAACCAATCGATTGCAGACTTAAATCGAACCTTCCTATCGGGATATACATTGATATATTTTAAAACGTCTGAAGATTTAAAACACCCACAAACACAACAATTATGTCTAGATGCAGAGCACGAGTTTTGGGAAAACTTTTCCTGATCGCAGTCTTCCTTCAGGCTTCTGAGGCCGTGATTCGTCATTATTTTGCTCATGTGGACTTGAATAACAGAAAGTCGAATAATGCTTTTTCGGAGCACAACGACTCCTTGATATTTTGTGCGGCGATATGTGGAGTTCATTGTGAGTGTTTTGGATATAATTCATACATACATAAGTGTCAGATCTACAGGCCATGTGCCTCTCTGGATATAAATATAGTAGAACCGATGTGGAAGAATTACTTTCCTGGCGATTCAAGTGCTTCAGAAAACCCGCCTAAGGATTATATTATGAATTAATGCATCTGGGTCGAATTAATTAAATTTATAAGAGTATTTATAAGAGTATTTAACTTGTTTGGTTATACAATTATAGTGCCATGCCTTTGTGTTGTGCTTTATGTACTGTTTAATTTGTTTGAAATATAATTTGGAAAACAGATTTATCATTAAAAAATATCTAGGCCATTTTTTTTAAGTTCGATTGAGTCAATTTTGAGTTATGCCCCTTGGACTTAGATTTCAATTATTTGCAGTTTCCTTTAATTTTGACCTTGACATACTTGCTTTTCTTTTATTAAGTAACTGAGATGTTAAAACAACCATCAAATCCTGTAGGATGATTCATCTTAAAAACTTGAACGTCCATCTTCTTGAATGAATTTTCCGTTGTTAATGAGACGCTACCACTTGCGGTTGGAGAGCTGCAAATTGAGCATGGAGGGACCAATTTCGTGCCAGTAGCTACTGCTACAAGGGATCTCCGTTTTTATGATCTCATCCGATGGACCAGATCTAGAATTTGAACCCGCGACGTAAGTGTGAATATGTCCAGGGATTAAAATTCCTTTTCGCAGGCAATTAATTTAATTGAACGAAAAGAAAGCTCTTAAAACGCTATTTAACAGGTGCCCGTCTCTGAGTTTCATCCCTCCGTCGGGAAGTTTTTTAAAGATCTTGAAGTAAATGTCATTTATTACCCAGTTATTAGTGTACTACCGATAAAGGTACATGTACTCAATGTATAAAAAGAGGATTTTGAATGATTTTAAGTAATTTTCAAATATTTAAACATACATTGCTAGATAACGGTAAAATGTAATGAAGCAAATTCACAAGACTAATTTCATGTATTTCGCACGTAAAAAGTTTTGAAAGAGCTATCTACCCTTGATGAAAGGACTTTTCTTTCAAATTTTCTGCGATAAAATAATTTATTTTAAATATTTATTATAATTTAATTATTATTCAAACTTTTATTAAAAGGGAATTTATGCATATTATTACTAAGAAAATTGTTTGAAATTTAAATTAGTTTTTTACACGCAATTAACTGGATAAATCATAGTATTCAGAATTTCGTAAATTTCTGCTGCATAGGGGTCTGTATAGCCCAACTGCCAAGAGGGGGGGGGGTCAGGGATGGGATGGGAGGAGTCACAGATATAGCCCCCCACTTGCCAAGCAAAGGGGGGGGGGGTCATAGATGGGAGGAGTATCAGATATAGCCCCATGAGATGATAGGTTGGTCAGATATAGCCCCATACGATAAGTAAAAGGGGGAGGAGAGTCAAATATTAAACCATGAAATATGATTGGTTGGACAGATATAGCCCAAGAATAATGTGATAAAAGATAGATAGGAGGAGTAAAGACTGTTGGTGTAATATAGCCCCAGCAAATGTATGGTTAAAAACAGAGGGGTGTGGAAAATGTTAAACAGAATATGTATATAAACATTGTTAAAGTAACATACAGTACATTAAGAAATGGACAATTTTCTAGTAGTTTCATCTAAGAGACCTCTTGAAGATGAGGGGGAAGAAAAAGATGTCAAGAGAGTCAAACCATACAACAAGAATACGGATGAGGAATATGACATAGGAAATGATTGCCACGTATCAGCACAAAGACATGAGGGCAACGTATATATACACATACGATATTTTGACACCAGTCCTACTGGGAGAAAGTATCCATCAAAGAAGGGTATTGTTTTACATCTCGAAAAATGGAAAAAATTAACGGAGGATTGCCTCGATGAAATTGACAAAGCATTAGAAGATTCACAAAAAGAAGATGGCAATGTTTCTTATAAAGAACACCTGGGTCATAACGTACATGTTACAGTGGAACAAGGTTACAAGTGGGTAGATATAAGAAAATGGTGGAAGCCAGAAGACGCAGAAAATATCGTGGCAACCAGAAAGGGCATCTCTCTGCCTGTTGATTTGTGGAAAGAATTTAAAAAGACTATCCCGGTTCTCAGAAAGAGGTTTCAAAAAGAGTTAGATGATATTAGATATTGTTATCTTGATCACGACAACCAAATGTCAATGTTAAAATGCCCTGGTTGTAATCCAAATGACTATATGAACCATGAATTGATCTAACATATGTTTTAATGTATGCAGAATAAAGAAATTTAAAAATAAAAGAGGGTTGAGTTTTGTGATAAAAGAAGAATAATAATTATTTACATGAAAAGATGTGACATATCTAATTATGTTCCCCAAACGAAGTTTGGGAACATATTGTTTTTACTTTTTCTGAATTTTTTCTTTGTTCTCCGGTACTTTTTTGTCCGCGAGTGTTCTCGTAAACTACTCACCCGATCTAGGTGAAACCTTTTTAGGGTCACTAGGTATGTTATGTAGATGTGCGGAACGAAGGTCATTTTGCGCGCACGTGCGTGCAGGTGCGCGCACGTGTAACACGTGAAATGACCAATATAATAGATTTAGCCGTAACTTTTTAAATATTGGATGATAACATATTACACCGAATGTTTGTACAAAGAGATTCATACAAATTTGTAGATGAATTAACAAACATTACTCAAAGCATCAACGCGACACCGACTAGAGCCCTAGGAAACATGGCCCCAGTAAACGTAACAAAAGACACACAAGAAGAGGCTAGATTTAATGCATTTTTAGAGAGAGAAAAAAGAAATAAACATGCAAAGGGGGAAAAAAAGTTTTCCATTAAAAAGAAACCCAAACGAAAGCAATACAAGTTCAAAGTAAATGACCGAGTTCGAATTTCTCATTTAAAACGCACCTTTCAACGTGAATACGATCAGAAATGGACAGGAGAAATATTTGTAATAACCCATAGATATCGACATGAAGGTATTGAAGTATACCAACTTAAAGACTATACAGATGATCCAATTTCCGGTACATTTTATGCACAGGAACTGCAGAAAGTCAATAAAAAGGAAGACACTGTATGGAAAGTGGATAAAATCTTAAAGGAGAGGACAAGAAAGGGTGAAAAAGAAGTATTGGTATCTTGGTATCAGTGGCCTTCAAAATACAATTCCTGGATTAAGAAATCAGAATTGATTGACCTATAAATTTTAAGTAATGGATATTCGGATGGTTTTAAAATGTACAGACAGCCCTGATCTATACAGAGAAAATAAGCCTTATGATTTTTACGTGCATCTTCCGAGACCATTAACGTTAAGGGGACAGTGGTCAGTAGCATTACTAGAGACTTGTTTACCTTCAAGTAAAGGAAAAACGGATGTTTATATTTACACAAATCTATGTGAGGACACAATCGTCGGAGACAAAGAACTTCCACTATTAAGGTGTGTACATGTGAAGAAATCTGCACCGAATGAAATATTTACATATCCTTATGAAGTGTCCGCGAGACTAGGTGAGGTCCACGATGTACACATATATATAAAGGATACAAATGGACAGGACGCCTCATTTCTAAAAGAGGAAACGTCCGTGACATTGTTATTGAAGTTGAAAAATCCTTTATAAAGAAGAATGTCTGGATCGACGTACGTATCTGACCCTAGAATATGGAAGACATTTTACAAAAACATGTTAGACGGGAAATTTAATCCTCAAAATTATAAAGGAAGGCAGTCCGGCAGTGGAATTGCAGGGATGTATTCTAAGAAGCCTTACATGATACCAGTTAATCCACATATTACTGTTGAAGAACCAAAAGAAATAGTAGGCAAACAGGTGACTCCTCTTGCTGCAGTAGAAGAACGTGCCAAAGGAGAATTAAAAGAGGAAATTCGTGAAAATATTCCACACGTTCCAGTCGCTAGTATAAAAGCGGAGAATGATAAGAATTTACACATTTCAACCAAGAAGAGGAAGAAGTCAGGGAAAGGAGCAACACCAGGCTGTGCGTTAAAAAAATTAAAGACAACTGATACAAACTTGGCATCCAACATATTTTCAAAGGGAAAAAAGGGTTTTTTATTCCTAATAGAATACGTAAGTACTCAAATTGTGTTCTCATTTTACTGAGCATTACTTTTGACAAGCATATCATACATTAAAAACTGGCCAAAAATAGTTATACAAGTTAAACTGATTTCATATAAAGGTTCAATATCCCCCCCACACGAGTTTTTACATAAACTACAAAAAGCATATGTAGATAATGAACAGTATTCAATATCAATGTCCATAAAACAATACAAAATAGGAGCAGAGCAAACATGGACCTCCAAAACAATTCAGGTGGGATCAGGTGCCATGGAGGAGTGAGCATTCCCTGCTGACTGGTAACAACGGCCGTGTGTTCCTTGGCATGAACGGGAAATAACGAATTTCAAGCTAATTAATAGAATTTGTGTGGAGTGAAGGATGTACTAGGTAGCTTTGGTATAAAATTACATTGCAAAAGATCAAAATCCTCTTGAAATATCGCCCAGAAAAGGATTGTGTTATACACAGACAGAATGTATAGAATTACGACCTTGAACATTGACATTTTGACCTCACAATAAGGGTCTTCCTTCAGCCACATGGAGTTATGTAAAATTTCATTGCAAAAGCTCAAAGGGTTCTCAAGATATCGCACGGAAAAGAAAGTGTTACAACAGCAAAATATTCGAATTTTTGACATTGACGTTTTGCCCCAAAATCAGAAGTTTTTTTTTCTTTAGTCCATAGGCAGTTTTGCAAAATTACACTGCAAAAGCTTAAAGGGTTCTCGATATACTGTGTGGAAACGAAAGCGTTACAGACAGACAGAAAGATGGATGGACAGACCGACATTAATATCCTTTTTTCAAGCGTCGTTTAAAATCATCATTTCGTACGTTCTATGGTCGGTACAGTGACTTTGGCAGCAAATACAATTTCTCATTGTCACAAATTTTGACTGACGTTTTTCATACTTATTGTTAGTTCATTATTTATACACTTCCGTTATTTCCTGGTCATGACAAGGAGCACATGGCGAGTATGACCGGTCGATCGGCAGGGGATGCTCACTCCTCCATGGCACCTGATCCCATATCTGATGTTTTGGAGATCCGTGTTTGCTCATCTCCTTTTTGATATCGTTTAATGGACTTTGATATTGAATATTGTTTGTTATCTCCATATCCTTCTTCACATCTCCATGGCACCTACTCCAACCTCTCATCCTAGGTTCGTGTTTGCTCTTCTCCTATTAAGAATTGTTTTAAAGGAGTTTTTTTCTTTTGTTGCTTGTTCTTTTTTATTTTGAATATTGTTTGTTATCTTCATATATTTAGGTACAAAATAAATTAATTCAAATCAAAATAATTTTGATCATTATTTTAAAGGTGTAGCAAAATTTTGAATATTTGATTTAATATACAATGTGTTAATTAACATTTCTAAAAGTTTCATTGGTGTATAACATGAAGTCGGTCAGCGTCACGTGACAAAATTCTGTAACGCCCGAATATATACTCACCGTCAATGAAAACGCAACACCCAAATTTAAGGGGTGAAAATTATATACGGGATTTAAGTATGTACCAAAATAATTAGGAAATATTTTACTTTGCAAAATCAGTTATTTAACGGTTGAATGATTTTCATTCCATTACCGGAAGTTGGTCGGAAGGGGGGATGCTTTAAAAGTTATGTTTTGCTTTCTAAGTTCTAAAGATAACATTTTAAGTTTAAATGAAGCATCATTGTTTTGTAAATGTACTTTTTAAATTTATGTATTCATTCTTAATTTTAAACCTTATAAAGTAACAAATAACTTTTAAAACATCCCCCTTCCGACCATTTAATTACAACGTGCTAGTCAGCCTTGTACAACATAAGCAGCCCAAATTCTACTATGCTGTAAGTTTATCAATGTCTTAATCTGAGCGAAATAAATATTCTTGTCCTTTTTGAAATGCCTGTTTTTTAGATACTGAGCTCGAATTTTCTCTAACTTGGCGTAGTGTAGTAACCCTTGGACTTCCGGTCAAGGAACTGTCATTAATGCTTTTGAAACACATGAGCCCGAAAAGTCGCTATGTAGTGTATATTTGCATCTGTAGATCTCCCTTTTCTTTATTTTGAAAATGTCCAACATTAACAATGAAAATGCGTGCTTTCAGTTAATTTGAGGAAATACAGGCATCACATCCGAAAGAGAAAGAAGGATATTTTTTCCGGACTTTTGGTAAAAGACTTATAATTAACAGGTACAAAACCTTGAAAACCCAAAATATTGTCAATAATTTTATTAAAATGCTAATTTTTGATTTCTGTTCAGGAAGCTAAAAAACCAACTTCCGGTAATGGAATGAAAATCATTCAACCGTTAAATAACTGATTTTGCAAAGTAAAATATTTCCTAACTAGTTTGGTACATAGTTAAATCCCGTATATAATTTTCACCCCTTAAATTTGGGTGTTGCGTTTTCATTGACGGTGAGTATAGTATAATTGATCACGTACTTACTTCATGTCATTCCGAATGAAACCCTGAAAATGGTCCTTTTTTTATTTATTATATTCATATTCTCATACTTCATTCGCATGACTGTCGCCTCGTGGTGCAGTGGTTAGAGCGCCTGCTATAGAGTCGCAAAGTAAGGAGTCAATCCTAACGTCGCGGGTTCGAATCCAACTGTGGCCCGTGGAGACCGGTCCTTCCGATGAGACCGTATAAACCGAGGCCCCGTGTCGCAGTAGGTGCCGGCACGAAAAAGATCCCTTTTTGCTCAAAGGCTCTGATTGCCGAGCATAGGACAAAATTTGTAGCCCTCCACCTGCAATTGGTGGCGTATGCAAGAAAATTGGATCATGTAACCAACTGAATGTGATTTAAAATCGAATTTAAGTTTCATTATCATTTTTATATAAGGGAATGTAAATATCGGATTTTAAATCTTTTAAAGTCTTTATTTTCACTGCAGGTCTCTCCTAAGTTAATTATTTATATCTCTGGTCCCTCCTCCTGATACATATTGCTTCATTAGAGTTTTAGCATGGTTACTAATCATAATTATCATCCATAGAATATACATTATTCATTTTTGATGATATTTACAATGGGTTGTTGATAATACATAAAATTGTTAATTAAGCGTACAATATTAGTGGATTCTTTCATAAGACGTCACTCATTATGACATCGGCAACATGATGAAAATACTTTTAACACATGCGCAGAGCTGAAGAAGTAAATGAATGGATTGACCGAGTGAACAAAAACCTTTAACACTTTACTTACATGAATAATAATAATGCCATGATCGAAATCCTCATAAGAATTCTCAGGATAAGAAACCTCCGTCGCTATTCCATCTGAGAAGAAACTTTGAGCAATCGAAAATAAGGAATTTACCGTTCTAAGAAAAAGAATTAACAAAACCATTAACATCATACGCTTTTTGAGATTCCTGCCAGCTAGCGATGATTTCATTGTTTTACATCGATTGACGACGAAGTAGATGTTCAGGACAACTATAACAATGAGGAAGAGTCCGTCATCTGCTAGGTACAAGAGATACAAATTAGGCCATTCGAGAGACCACATAACTTCTACAATAACAACTCCGTATGCAATACTTAATATTAAACAAATACCTGACGTGATATATATTTTACGGTTCGTGAGGTATGCACGGCATTTTAATGGATGGACAAACAATATATACCTCAGTGTTAAAAGCACCGTGACGCTCAAGGAAGAAAACATTTTTGTTGTATACGTCGTTATATCAAATAGGTTTTTGATCCTTAAAATTTCACAGAAATCTGATGGAAATTCAAAAAATTCATTGAGAAAAAAATTAACATGATACATGATATCAGCAACAGCCAAACTTAAAATGCTAATGTAAAATGGTTTTCTAAGCTTACTGTTCTCTAAAATGACTACAATAGTTAATAAGTTACATATGATTCCTACGCAGGAAATCGTTGAAGCTAAAGATAAAAGCGAGTCAAACTTCTTATCATGATGGGAAGATGATTCTCTGGACGTTGATGCCATGTTTTGATTTAAATCTTCCTGGCCAATCAAGTTTTCGGATGAGGTCGATGTACACATGTCTTTAAACATTAAACCTAGTGATCGATCATCCATACCAAATTCAATGTTTAAAAGGAGAAGGCATTCTAGCAACTGAAAACCGTTTTTTAAACATTCGTCAAGCTTTTGTGGGATGTTGAAGTCAGTCGATACATTGTGGAGTTGCAAAAAAGACTTTGAATCGTTATTTCCATCTGAGGATAATGAATTAGAAGAAAAGACTTCTGTAACACTCTTCATGGCAAGCAGCTCAGCTCTCTCTGCTGAAAAAGCTTTCAACGCCGTTTCTTCAGGATGAGGAAACACTTTTAGTGATTGTGCCATTATGTACATACATGCGCAGAGTATTCTATTAAAACTTCCTGTGAAAGAGAGAAAAAAAACTACTAAAGTAAAAAGATGTCTTTACAAACACAGACAAAAACTATCATTTGCTTCTCATCCATGTTTTCTATATTATTATCTAATAAGCACCTCCTCCTCTAAATAAAATTGTATGATATTCTCATAGATTTCTTAAAAGTCCCCTACCGGTGGAGACGAGGAGAACTCTATGTTTCCTATGCGTCTGTCCCGTTTTTCTTGTCCCGTGTCTGACTGTCAGTCTAGCTGTCCTTTTTGGTTTTCCGCATTTATTTTCTAAACGCTTGCGGGTATCGAACTGAAGATCAGTATGTGAATTTATTATGTACATAATGCGTATCACTCAATTTTCCTGTTGAATTTACGCTATCACGTGACGTCGTGATACGATTTTCCGGATGGCCACACTTAAGATTATTGAATCCATATCAACCCTCTCTGAAACTGATAATTTAGTACGCAGAACCATTCCCTTGTTATTATGCTTTGTTTTATGGATAAATATCATACAATTGATCTCTGAGGTTTTCTTTTGCTAAATTTAGCAATTAATAAAGGGGGAAATGATAAATTTATCATTATATCAGTAACTTGATCCGAAGAAACGTATCACGTCTCGTTGACAGGCGCGGATCATCAGATCAAGTTGCTGCTATAATAATATATATATATGTTTTTTAATGAGTTACAGATCAAGTTTGAATGTCTTTTCCCTTCATTGATTTTTGACTAAATTATGCAATTTTTAATTTTTTGTAATTGTATAAGATCGGGTTCGTTTACAGGCACCTGAAGTAATAATAACAAGGGCACCGCTAAGCGGAGCATCCCCTCGCGGCAGGAACACCTCTGGTAATGGTAATATCTCATGAGAGACAAATTCTCTAGAGGGACGTTAAACATGTCAAAGATTGATAGTACAAAGTATCTTCTTTAATGTCCCTTTCATGAATATTTTGCTCATATGAAGGCTTGCCCGTGAAGAGCTGCCCATTTTTTCTAATAATAGGCACTGACGGCCATTGAGCAATGCGAGATCCTTTTGTACCAGCATCTATTGGGACATTGGCCCTTGGTTTACACGGTCTCATTCGAAGGATCAGTCTTCACGTCCCACAAAGGGATTCAAACCTGCAACATTGGGATCAACTCCCTTACTTTTGACAAAATATTGAGTGGAGTGTTTTTGTTGATCTAATTTTTTATTTTACAAAATGCAAAGTGAAACGCGTCTTTTTTGGTGGAGGGGCATAACATTGATACCCAATTTGAGGTAGTAAAGTTTAACAAAAGGTAGTAAATTATTTTTCAGCTCTATTTATTTCTTTAACAAAATTATAGGGGATGGGGGTGTCTATTTTTAACAAAAATCAAATTGCATAGCATTTAAGTTGGGAATGGGGTGGCGGTCATAATATGCATACGTAATTGCGCAGTTTCCCTTATACCAAGTAGAAACATATCATGCATGCTACATGTACAAGTCTCAGTAATTTTAATTATTTACCAACCTAATAAGTATATTTCACAGTTCCAGGCCATACGGATTTTTTTTCGTAAAGAAAAATAACAATGTACATCGACAATTTATTTGAACTTGTGGGACAAGCGTCGGAACCCCCCCCCCCCCCCCCCC